>PVKN010033125.1:0-12104 GCA_004027915.1 Capromys pilorides
TCACCCTGACACTCATATCTGGCCACTTATCCTTTCTGAAACTGTTCTCTGCTCTGCTTCACAGCTGCCATGAAGCGAGGGATTCTACTCCATATCACTCTTCTGCTGTGATGTTCCCACCTTGGAGCCACCAACCATACACTGAGTCTCCTGAAACCATGAACTAAACTAAGCCTCTCCTCTGCAGGAGGCTCATGTACAAAATGTCTTGCCCAGCTGGAAACAGCTAGCAAGTCTTTAAGGGTCACTTTATTGGAGCATGAAGTTAACAATGAAGAAGACACTGTAGATAAACAGCATATATCTTGGAATAATGGATGGGAAGTATTTTAGTACATAATACTAAGCTCTCTAACAAATAATGTAGTAACTAGTAGGAAATTCTTTTGTATTTTCTCAACTCCTTTAAAAGTGATCTATTTTCACAAGAAATTTTTAAGCAAGATCTCTGTTATTAGTAAAGATGTCACCAGGATCTCTAGGAAGGCAAAATTAACAGATACCAAGTGAGAAGCTGAGAAATAGCAGAGAGTTTGTTCTTTCCTGGTGGACTTCTTTTAACTACCTCCATTGTGAGGTGATAGGGTAGTGATCATAAAGATTATTTACTCACTTTTGGCAGTTCTGCAGATCAAACTCAGGGTCTCACAGAGCTGTATCCCAGGCCATGAGCCTGAACTTCAAAACCAGATTGTTGTGGGTTCAAATCCTCACTCTGTCACTTTTAAGTTACTTCCCTTTTCCTCACCCAAATTTTCTCAACTGGGAAGTAGGGGAAATAATATCTATAGCATAGGATAATTAAGAGAAAAAATTTAAATAATGTAACAGATTCTCATATTTATCTTTTAGAATCTCAAGGTTTGGTCACTGCTGTTCAGGGATTCTCCAGTGGATCTAGCTCAGTTCTTCACCACCTAGTTCACTGAAGCAGATCCATATCTTTGTTCCTGATACACTGGGTTCCACAGAGGAGCTATTTATATTTTGGGACTGTGCTTCTGGAAGCAGACAGTACTAATCCTTAACTAACTCCCATTCCAAACCAAAAAGACAAGGCTGCTACTGGATTATCCTCCTTACACTAAGCAGAAATCCATGTATATTGGTAACATTTACTGTCCACTGGCTCTGTGTAGCAACAGATGCCATAATTTGGATCTTGTCCCCTAAAGGTCCATGTGTGAATGGCTTGGTCCCTAGCCTGCTATGCTATTAGAATTGGTAGAACCTATAACAGGGGGACCTGGGGGGCAATCATTGAGGACATGTTCAGACCCAGTCCTCTTCCTTCCTCTCACCACTTTTTTGTACTCAAACCATAAGATGAATGTCTTTGATCTACCATGCTCTCCCAGTGGGCCAAAGCCTACTATGGCCATTTTTCTAAGGTCCGGTATACAAGCATAGGCAAGATGGAAGATCCTAGACTTTAAAAAGTTTCGAGTTTTTCCAGAACTTGGGACATTTTCTATCCTGAGAGGTACTGGTTATTATTTTGGCATAGCAATAAATAACCATTAGATCTGGCTTAGTGCACCTTCTCACTGGCCAACAAGTTTCATACGAGTAGCCATGGTCAGGCAATCAATAACAATCTCACTTAAGTATCATGTTGGCACAGGTAAACAGCCAGACCCTAATTGCTCTGGCTACTGAAATTCTTGAACTACATGCCTCCCACTGCCCTAACATGAGATAAGCTCTCTGCTGTCCCTTACATCCTGTCCTTTACCTAGCAACCAATAAAGTCAGCTTTCAGAGGAATGATACAGTCTGCCTTTGATGGGGAAACAATACAAACTTAAGTATGTAAGCAATATACTATCAGATAATGACATACCACTAAATAAGATTTTGTGACATGTGTCTAGGGGAGGCACCCTCCCCTAAAGCCTCATGTATCCAGAAGTAGGGCTCTTCAGTGGTGGCTGGGTCTAGGGTATGCAATACTGGGATTAAGGGTGTATGGTACTGGATTAGTCCACTAATTATTCTATCATAATTCTGGGTGTGGGTGGTATTGTAGCCTAGATGGAATAAATAGGAAAGGATAGCTTTCTTCTAGCTCCTGCCTACTCTGCTATGGACTCCTCTGCCATGCCACCCTGCCTTGGAGACAGCTGACAATGGGCCTCTAGAATATGAGCCAAAATAAATCTTTCCTCCTTTAATTTGTGGGTGTTAGACATTTTATCTCAGCAATGACAAAAGTAATTAAAGCAGAAACAAATAAAAAGGAGGGCTAACAGGGAATGGTGGGCGAGGTGTAGAGATTTTTGCCACTTTACACCAGGTAGCCAGTCAAAAGTAATGTGGAGATGACTTCCTCACTGAAGAATGTAAGAAATCAAGCCATATTAAGATTTCCAATGAAAATAGGAAATAGACAGATTTTTAGCTAGAAAAATCATCTGAAAATTAAAAACAGGAATTTGCAAACGCAACAAAAGGAAGTCATGCGTCAGTAGGAACTATACCTGCCATAGAAGGGGCTAAAGCACTGGGAAGGGATCGGTGGTGGTTGTGCATCAGATTCATGAGTTTCCAGATTCTCTAAACTCTGAAACTAAAACTCCATGGGAAGGGTGTACCACGGGGGCCAGGCAGCAGTTCTAAAATAGTAACTGTTACATGCTTGTAAGATGCCATCAGCAGGCCAGACCCACCATCTGTGTGGTTTCTATATTTGGCAATCATAAAAATAACAGAATCCTTACAAGGCACTCATGTTTATAGGTAGATTATTTGCTAAGTACGTTTTTAAAGCTAGAATATTGCAGCTGTCTACTCTCCAAGGATGACGCACATGGAAATTCATGACAGGTGTAGCTTGCTTTGTTCTGCATGCCTAGAGGCAGCTGTAGGACCAGAGGACCTGCTGATTGCTGATTATCTGACCTCTGCCAAGCCACTGAGCCTTTCCAGACTAGTTTCATCTGCAAAACAATGGGGTTCACATCTGCTCACTGTACATCAAGGAACCATAAAGATAGAGCTTTGTAAATTAGAAGTGTCTCAAAATGTGGGACCAGTGTTGTGTGTCTGAAAAAGGTATTTTGGAGACAAATATTTGTAGATTGAATGACTGCTCAAGCCCTCTTGGTTTATTCCCAGTCTCCCACGTTTGTGACACACATCTCTGCTGAGACCCATCTTTCCCTAATACTGTCCTCAGAAATGTAAGGAATCAGGTGGGGAGAATTTCTGACATGGGCTCTTGGATTATATATTCTGAAGACTAAAATTCTGCTCATTTATCCACATTCCATACTAATTCTTTCAAGTTACGTCATGGTTCATCTTCCTACAATAATTCAACAAAATGAACAAATGCACTTGAAATCAACCCTTAGTGCATGTTTCATATGGTTTAGATCTAAAATAACCCTCTCAAGTCTGCTAGGCTCAGAGGTGGGGCTTTCAGGTGATTTGATCATGAGGGCTCTAACTCTATCAGGGAGTACTCCACTGATAATGCTTTGATAGTTTTGGAACACTGGAAATTTAGGAGACAGGGTTTAGTTGAATGTAGGTGGGTCATGGTAATGTGACTTTGAGGACTATAGCTTGTCAATGGCCCCCTCTATCTGGCTCTTTCCCTGCTTCCCATTTGCCATAAGGCGATAGCTTCTCTGCTCCTCATCCCCCTACCATGATGTTTCTACCTCTAAGCCGGGAGACCATCAACTAAAACCTCTTTTAACTTCTCTTTCCTAGTCTCTAGTCATCACCCTGTCTCTCTACTGCTATGAGTTCCATTTTACAGATTTCTCATGTGTGAGCTGACCCACAGACAGCTCCTTCAGACCCCGGGGTTCTGAGTAGTGACTTCAACTAACCATAGATAAAAAACACATTAAAAAAATTACACCTGTACTGAATGTACAGATGTTCTCTTTTTCATTCTCCAAATGATTTTTATATAGCATTTACCTTATATAGTTATAGAGATTACATTATGTGCCTGAAATCATTTAAAATATATGAGGGTCACATAGATGAGATCTGTGTATCTGGGTATCTGCCCTGAGGTGGGGGTGTCCTGGGACCATTGCTATGGTTATGAAGGGATGACTCTATGGTTCTTTTTATGCCTGGTTTATATCTTGGCATAATGCCCCCCTGGTTCATTCATAGTATTACAAATGATATAATTGTTTCCATTTTTAAGGCAGACTGAATAGCCCTTAGTTGTACGCATATTCATTTTCTTTACACACTCACTGGATGATAGACACCTAAACTGTTTCCATACTTGGTAACTGTGAACAGTGCTGCAGAGAGCATGTGACCGCAGAGATCTCTTCAACATAACTGACTTTTATTTCTTTGGATATATGCTCAGGAATGGGATTCCTAAATCATATTAATTCTGCAGGGCTCTGTTGGTCTCTCAGTATGGTCCAGGGTACTCAGGAAGAAATGGTGCCAAGAATGAAGAAAAGACAGACAAGAAGAGCTGGGTTAGGCCGTGACTCATCTGCCTTGTAGGCAAAACGACCCCTTGGACAATAGTAAGGGCCTTTATACTTTCACAAAGTTGTAAGACACAAGGCTGCCTAGTGACTAATAGCCCATAGTGTCCAGCTAGGATGATTTTCTCAAGACTGAGGTACCTTGACTGCTTTAGGCAATGAGGCCTCATCCTGCCATTCCACATAAGATCAATTTCAGCTTCAGCGTTTCCCAGTGTCTCTATCTTTAGTTTCCCAAGGAACCTCCATACTGTTCTCTATAAAGGATATATTAATTTATATTCCTACCAACAATGCAAGGGCTCCCTTTCTCCACATTTCATCAACAATGATCTTCTTGAGAACAGCTATTCTGACAGGTATTTAAGATATCTTATTGTAGTTTTGATTTGTCATTTCCCTGATGAACGCTGGCTTTTTGTCTTGTTTGATGCTCCTAGGTTTCCTGTTTTTACTAAAGATTATTGTAGCTTTAGTTTTACATGTTTAGTTCTCTGCATTTCTGAACCACACTATTTACTTTCACCTCATCGCTCTAAAGGCACAACCTCTATTTACCATTGTTCCATAACAGAGAATGAGTGAAAGTTCCCACATCCTCCAGTTGCCATTCCAGAGGCAGGAGGAAGACAATAAATGGAAAATAGCAGATAATGATGAGAACTAGGCAAGGGTTAAAGTAGGGCCATAAATAACAGAGAAGGCATTTTTTATGTAGGGTGGTGTCAAAAAGGATCTCTAAGAGGATGCAAAACTTTAATACATGTCAATGTACTTTCTGCTGTTTTCAGATGGAATATGCCAGAAATAATGGCTCTGAGTCTAAACAGAAGCAGAGTTCATACTTGGGGTATATTGGATAAGGAAGAGTGGAGAAAGAACAGTTATGGCATTTTTTGCAGTACTGTCACTCCCACTCAGGAATACAGATATATCTCTTCCATGTCTTTCCTGATGACTTCCAGTTAAAATTTAGTATTTTTTTTTTTATGTAGGCGTATGTGTGCTAGTTTCCTAGGGTTATCTAGATTATGATAACGCAAATTTTCACACACTGGAGATCTTACAGCACCCTTTCAGTCTCACTTGGGCCATGCTAACTGCTCTAAGGAAAGTGTTCTTTGCTCTTTCAGTATCCTGTGCATGCAGCAATTTACGGATTTTAGCTTCCATCAGTCCAAGCTGTGCTTCCAACTTTGAATGGGCCCTGTACACCTGAGTCTCCAAATTTGTCTTTATAAGAATATGCTACTGGATTTAGGATCCATTG
This sequence comes from Capromys pilorides, assembly GCA_004027915.1. NCBI lineage: Eukaryota > Metazoa > Chordata > Mammalia > Rodentia > Capromyidae > Capromys > Capromys pilorides. The sequence goes on from PVKN010033125.1 coordinate 5,749, forward strand.
AAATCCAGTATAGCCTATCTTAACAAACTCCATTGCAAAGATCTTATTTCTAAATGTTTTTACTTTTAGGTTTTGAGTTTGCATGAATATTGAGAAGAGCATTCAAGTCACTGTAGCATGTCTCAATAGATTCCTCCCACCACCAACGCAGTGAATAGCTACATACTAAAGTGATTGTAAAACATAAGCACTGAAGTCAAGCTTCTTGACTTTATGACTTAACCAGATTTTAAACCTTTCTAAGCCCCATCCAGGAATAAGAGCACTAGCTATCTTATGAAATTATAATAAAATTTACAATAATATAGGCTTAAACTATGCTGGACACATCATAAGCACCTGAGAAAGGGAGCTGTTCTCACCATAAGATTTGTTGCTTTTTAAATGACATCTTTTATGTTCGTTATTGCTGGTGAATTGGAAAGCTGTCAATTTATGCACATTGACACTGTAACCACGATCTTATGTCTTATTATTTTCTAGTTGCTTCTAGATTTTGTTGGTGGCAGTCACATCAACTTCAAAGTATTTAAAACAATTACAGAATCCATGAATGCCCACAATAAAAAAGTCACCTAAAAAGCACCTTATACATATTTCTGTCATCAGACAGGCTCAGATACATGTTTCAGGCTATGCTAGAATGAAAATGTGTCTTCCATTTAAGAGCCACGGATTCAGCCCCAAACACTAATATTTTTGTTTTTCCTTTTTCGTATTAGGGAGTGATGCTAGGGCTTTACACTGAGCTACATCCTCAGCCCTTTTCATATTTTGAGGTAGGGTCTTGGTAAATTGCTTAGGCTAGCTTTGAATTTACAATCTCATGCTTCAGCCTTCCAAGCTGAGATTATAAGAACCTGGCCTGAACTATGTAAGAGGGGCTATTTTTGTTTCTGATATATTTCTACTGTGTACAATGTTGGAGAGATTGTAGATACCCAGTGACAAAATGGCTGATGAGTACATGTGAAATGTCCCATGAATTTCCTAGTTCTTCCCTGGGATCTAATTCTTCAGAGGCACATAGCATCCCCCTTCTTTTGCTTGTGGGCATGAAAACAGGTACTGTTTTGCACCTTGTTATTCTCTGAGCACTGGGGTACATTTAGCAGAGTTTAATAGTAATAACCACTTCAACACTTGAACAGTATCTCAATGGTACAAAAGTTTCTTCTCAAAGTCCATTATAAGGGCTTTTGGTAGTAAAGTTTGTATCAAGGCTGGCTTGGGAGCTGAGGGGGTTGGGTTTCTAAAGCACACTTCTGTTCCTGGATGGGTCATGGGGGCATGACCCATAGGTACCCTTGGGTACCAACCTGTTCCCTGTTCCCTTCCTAACACTGTTACCTTCTCAGCTGCCATGATCTCAGTCTGCTCTACTATACCACTTGACCATGTTTCTGCCCTAGAACCAGCTGACCATAGACTGAATCTCCTGAAAGCCAAATCAAATCTTTACAATTTTAGGTTGTGAATACCAGGTATTGTATTCCAGCTACAGAAAATCTAATATAGAAAACTAGTACCCAGAGTGGAGTTGTTGCTGAGTGCCTGACCACGTGTTTTCAGCAGTCTTTGGAACAGGTCTATGCAGAGTTGTGAGATGTGGGCTAGAAAAGTCATAGAATACTATAAGCAGAGCCTGATGCGTGATTCTGCTTGCAACTCAGAAGAGCAGAATGCAGATAATAAAGGCCAGGCTCAGTAGATTCCATTTGGAAACAGACTCCATTTACTACAGAACTAGTATTACATTGTGGAAATGTTATAATGTGCTACATTCTAGAAAAAGTCTGTCTATATTTCCCCCATGTCCTAGACTTGTGGGAGACTAAGGACATGGATAAAATGATGATCTGAGAGACAAAATTCAAGGCAGCCCAACACTAAGGCTATGGCATGAGTACTGCTAGTGTTAGCCAGATGTATATAACTGTTTATATTGTTAGAAAAACTTGGCATGGTGCACACTGGCATAGGGGCTTTCCCAGAATGGAACATGCAAGAGGTCAGGAAGGCTTTCTTCCAGATTTCAAAGGTCTGAGAAGCCAGGGAAGAATCACCCAAGACGGTAGTGTGTAAAACTGCAGGAATGAAACCAAATGTACGGTGGAGACCCCAGGAAACTGGGGACCACACTGCAGCCAGCAAGATAATAGCTGAACTGCCTCAGCTCCTCAGAACACACTTTATAAATGTAAGGTGTATTTACAGAAGTTAATGTTTGCCCTGCTGGATTTTGGTCTCCCCAAAGTTGGATTCTTTCAATCCTCCACTTTTCCCATTTGAGATTGGAATGTTTTCTCTGGATCACTAATATGTTGGGGTTATGTAACTTTTTACTTTTGTAAAAGTTCACAGGTGTTTGCTTTGAGTCTCAAAGTTATCTGACCTAGACTTTAGCAAAGTGCTGGAGTGTTTCAGACTTTGGAGAAGGGATTACTACATTCATTTTCTTGAACATATCAGGACAGTTGTTCCATATTAAGCACAACTAATTTTACTTTTTTTTAATTTGGAAATTGTGTGGCTTAAGGAGATATGCTTGGTTGTCAAATTGTCAAGGGATGGAATGGCTAAAACCTTAGTGTCAAATAAACTGGTTTGGGATTTGCTGAGGGGATTAATAAAGCATAATTCTCAGTGTATGGGGGGGAGGATTACCAAGGCATGATCGATCAAAAGCAGCATATCTGGTACTTTGCCCCTTCCTTTCAGCAATTACCCTGCTTTGCTTTTCAGCCACCACAAACTTTGCTTTGCCACACTGTCTCCATGCTGTTTCTGCTATGGGACCAACTGACCACGGACTGAATCCCCTGAAACCATGTACCAAAATGAACCTCTCTTCAAATTGCTACAAACTGCGTCCCAATGGTAGGAAAGCTAATACAAGACTCTTCCCCAACCATCTTTCCTTTTCTTTTTAGAGTTTATACTTCAGGTCTCTACTCAACAGGACACTTGTACCAAGTTATCCCTTCATACTGCTACACTATCCCATTTCCCCCATAGTGCTAAAGCAAAATCTGCCACTCTTTTTTTTCACTGGCTGGTCCACTAGCATATTCACTATGCAAACAAAACCTCTTCCCTATTTCTTACCTACTGTAGCAATCCCCAACATTTAATGATGCGCAGCACAGAGCATATAATACTTTGTTGAAGGGATAAATATGTCTGCTAAAGTCTTTACTAAAGCTTACTCATTATAAAACAAATATGTAAGATTCTTGATACTATAGGAACAGAAATCTTGTTTCTGGTTTTGTTCATACTTGAGGCCACCACTTAGTATTAGATGCTGCAGAGGATAGCTGAAGGCAACCGATAAGCATTTGAGATGCTCAGTGCTTTGATACTGCTTTTCCAAATTCTGTATTTGTTTTTCCCAATTGCAGGGCAGAATAAAACAGTTACTAGTCTAAGACTGCTCCTGGAAATCCCAGCAAAGCTAGGTTAGTCACAGAATAATTGAATATTCCAAGCTGGAAGGATCTAAGGATAATCTAGAGTGTGATACGTTTCTTTCAAAGATGAAATAACTCTGAGTCCAATAAGCTTTAAGCCTTGCTAGATGATGTTTACTGAATCTTGCTAAGGCATTGCACTTGGGCATCTAAAGCTGTGTGTCCATCTTTTTACCACTCATCTCTCAAATGGTATTCTTTTCCTTGGAGTGGACACCAACTCTTTGGAGGAGAGGTAGGAATTTTGGAGTGGCTGTTCTAAAGCTTCTCTTCCTTCCATCCTTTTTTTCTCTTCCAAAGCTGTGATCTCTGAGTTTGGTCTGTTCGAATGAGAGGAACAAAATGGAGTAGAAATGATGAATAGAAATGATGCACCTCTATTTACAGGACAGCCTCACTCTAGTGTGGATACACACATCCAACATTACAGTTCTGAGATTTTCATATCTACTAAAGGGGAAAAATCAGATTTAGTAATGTCCAATTTGAGGATAAGTTGAACATTTAGCTACATTAGAGGACCCTGATGAAAGATAAGAGAATTAGCTGCTAATGCCACCCTTCTGTGTATGTGTGGTACAAAAGATGACAATTTATCTTCAGTAGGGAAACTCAGGTTTGTGCTTGTCTTTTACTAGGTCCCAAATTCCAAATGACCAACAGTCATGAGGCCAAGAGTGAATGAGTAGGGTATGTTCAGAAAGACAGGTGAAGACATTAAGAGTATCTTTGACAGCCCAGTTCACTGAGAAATCCAAGCAATTTGTTCAAAGTTATGCAGTAAGTTAATTTTAAATGGAGACTAATATTCAAGTTTTCATTATAACACAGATCAATACCAACATCAACAAAAAGTTACACATAATTTCAAGTTACATTATATTTTTTCCAAAACTGTATTTATTTTTGAATGACATTCTTTTGTCCCACATTTGAAATAACTTATTTATATAAACAAAAGCTCTTAAAAGCAATGAAGTCCTCTACCCACACCAAACCACTAAAGGTACAAGATGGGTTATGAGACCTGTAAAATCTAAATGCCGTTTGATCAGACACCATGGTTGAATCAATTTCTTACTGTAACAGGTTCATTCTACAGGGATCTGTAAGCTATAGATACAGCTGCTGGGACAGATCCTTATCTGGAAACTTACAGACAACACACAGACTTGCAGCAATGTAGTCAGCAGCCTTTATTGACTATTATTTGACAATAAAAGTAGATCATTTTGGTGTTGATCACTACTCCTAAAAAACGTTTCGAATGGAAAGCAACACAAACAAATGTTTCCACCGCACAAACTTAAATGGAAAAACTTGGGAAGTAGTCAAAATAAAGTGCCTACCACCAGCTTTGCTGATGCCAAGTACCAGCTCATCCCCACTGGACTTGCTTGGCCCCTGTAGGGGCAATCTGCTTTTCAGAACAATTTTCTAATAAGCCTCTTATTCAATAACAGTACATTGTTACACTAATGAAGTTGCCTATGGAATGTCCCCTTAAAGTCCATGTAGCTTAAGGTAATGAGCACAAGTGAACTATTCTTTCCCATCTTCAGAGTAACAACATAGTTCTTACACTTTTTGTAAACCAGGAGCTCCCTGTGGTTGGCTTTTCAGAAGATGATCCATGTTTATAATTATAAGATCCATCCAATGTAAGTCTTGAAATGCTGAATCCATAGTAAAGGGCAAGAGTAACTTAGGACAACACAGAGCATAAAAAGAGGTGCTGGGCTCTATTAGCTTTCTACTGCATAACCAACTGACTGAGGGCAATTTCTAACTAGATCTAAAATTGTTTTACTCAGGACTCATGTGGCTAATACACTTCTCACCGTTCTTGAATTAGTTCACTTGGCACTCATAAAACTTGCTTTATCTTAACATGACGACCTAAAAATGGGTCAGGAATGCAGGCACAGTTTGTTCTATGTATGTATGTATGTATGTATGTATGTATGTATGTATGACTTAACACTTACTTAACAACTACAATGAACCAAGAATTTTTAAAAATTCAAAGCTATAAAATATGGCCCAAGGGGAGAGGTTCCCATAAAAATACAAGGAAAAAAAATTTGTTCATTCCCTAATTCTGCCCCACATCAAATGAGTAAAATCCCCAGACCCAGGGAAACCACAAGATGGAGATGTACCCTGCCAAAGACCAAGAGAAGGAAGGCAGTAAAGCCAGTGTGGAGAAACTGATAGTTCCAGATAAGGTTGAGCCCCAGGATCCCCTCATAAACCCCCAGCCTTCATCTCTCAGTTTCCCTTTAACCTTTTGACTTCCTTCCCTTTCTGAGTTAAAAAAAAAAAAAAAAAAGCAAACAAAATTCTCTGGGACATCTATTAGAGTCCCATCGATTTTACTGTTGAAGTCAAATCTAAAATTAAAGTCAACAAATTATAAGTTTTTTTCATTATTCATTAATGATGAAAAACTCTTCATTCCAAAAACTGTAATAAAAAATGTGTTCCTAAGTAGCCATCCAGTGTTAGCTATAGGGCTAAACTCTGCAAACAAATTGTACTCACCACATTTATAAATAGGTACTGTACTGGTTGTGTTTTTTTTTTTCCTTTTGGCAAACAGAAGCAGATAATTAAAAAATGTTAAGTCTTTATCATCACATTGAAAAATAAAACAAACCTAAGAGATCTACTCATGTCAAGTGACTCACACTACAGAGGTAAAACTAAAACCTACACTTATAGTAGTTTTAAAAATCCTTAGTGCAAGAAACAACCAATTAATACAGATCAATAGTAATTAATGAATATGGAAAATTTTCCTATACAGAGGTAGAGTCCAGTGCACAAGGCTAAAACAATATTCAATAGTCTAAACAAGACTGAACCAGGTTATATGGAACC
>PVKN010033126.1:0-12111 GCA_004027915.1 Capromys pilorides
GCTCAGATGGCTATACTTTTATCTAACGTTCCCCAACTTTGTCTTTCTCTCACTGTTACCCTTCTCCTTAGGCCATAGTTTCGGGACACACCAGAGTGGAGAATCACACAGAATGCCACTGCAGCACTTGTTACTATCACAAATCTTAAGCATTTTGCAAAGTGCGTGATGACGACTACTGATTCCATGGGATGGAAATTCAAGTCGCTCAGTGTTTGTAGCCTCACAAGTTAAAGCCTTCCTTCTCCTTACCAGACCAGTCTGATGTGCCTGAAAGATGTACTGCAGCTTTATTGCTATTTTTCTTTATCCTACAATAAATCAGCAGTCTAGCTCTTTTCATCCAGAATGAAATAGTGCATTTCACATGACCATAAAAAGTTAGTTTCATTGGAAATAAAGCCTTTAAGCTATCATTCAATCACTGAGTTATCATTTTCTTCTTAAAAGTAAAGCCAATTGCTTTTGACGGAATTTATCAAAAGAATAGTGCCAATGAGCAAGATGGAACCACTTGTACTTGATGATCTGGCTTTAGAGAATCTTATTCCCCTCACACCTTCTAGAAATAAGCTGTTTCTAGTGTGGCCAGCTTGATAGTTATGAGACAACCCAGTAGTATAGAAGAAGCAAACACAAGAACTTCTATTTCTGTTCATTATTATGACACCTTTACATTTTGGTTTTGGTGGATTTTCCAATAACATAGTTACAGTATTATGGTAATGCATGTATACAATATATAAATGCTTATATTCATATTGGGGATGCTTGACCAGAAACATTTTACTGGTAAATGTATGGAAGGGACGAGATGTAAAGCATGATGGTAGAGCACTTGCTTAGCTTGTACAACAGCCTGGTTTTGATTCTGCACTGAAAAAAATACCTCCCAAACCCAAACCAAAACAATAGCCCCAAGCAATGTACCAACTGACCAACCAACCAATCAACCAAACAAATGAACATCACTACCCAAGGGCTTGTGAAAGACAAAATCCTTCCCAACTTGAAATTTCTATTTGGTTTATGCCTAACCAGAAATGAAGTATGTCCTGTGGGCCCCTGGCAGTCATACTGTAACTAAATGGTAGCTAAAGAAAGAGCATCGTTGGTGTCAACTACAATTGTGTATTTCTCTAAAATTCCAGAGACACTGGATCTTCCATCACATGTTTGGGCCTGAGTGGGAAAGCATCAATAATTAGGACAATGTCCACAGAGCACTCACTGTAGGCTACATGGAACACCAAACATTTACTTGGCTATAGCATGGTGTCTCACATAGGATCCATGTTTCAGCCTCATACAATCTTTTAATTTTTTATTTATTTATTTGGTACAGGGTCTTGCTATGCAGCTTGGACTCATAATAATCCTCCTGTCCCAGCCTCCCCAGCACTGGGATTATAGGCATGCACCAGCATGCCCAGTTTCGGTAGCCTGCACGCTCCCCCAGCTCCCCACCCCCAGAGTTCTGGGACTGGCACGGCATGTGGTACTGGGAATCAAACCCACGTATTTGCACTTGCCAGGTAGGCATTTAGACCACGAGCTATCTCCCCAGACCCTTCAAATTCATATTTACCAGCATGTAAATGTAGAAACAAGGTAGTTTTTCCTTGCAAACAACAGTTTTATACCCATTAAATCACAGCACAAAGCTACCCAAAAGGGCTATTATGTCAGCCTGAAATTTTAAAGCATAGCCTCCAATTTAAAAGTACCACCCTTTTTTGGGGGGGAACACAAACAAAACAAACAAAAAGAAACACACAAAGCAAACAAACAAAAAAAACACCACACCAGTTACGGATAAAGTTTAAAAAGAAATTACAACCATCACCGACTTGTCAAGATTTCATTTCTCAGTGACAAATCATTTCCTTAGCAGCTTGGTAAACAGAACAATGTCAGGGTATATGTTAAAGAGGTGTGCGCATAGTTCTTGAGAAACATGGAAACACACATGAAAACAATTCCTTTGTTCATTCATCTACAAGTGTTTATGGTACATTTACTGAATGCCTAGCAAGCGTTGACATTTTGTTAGTTTGTGAGAATTCAGAGACATCAGGAATCTATAGAAGACAAGGTTAACAAAAGACAGTGCGGCTTGATATGAGAGGAGAATGGTGCTGATCCTTGATTCATTCAAATACTTAGCAGACATTCACTGAGAATGGCTAGGCCTGAGAGCTCCTTTGGAGGGCCTCAGGAGAGGAAGACAATTACCACACCCTTGAATGGAGTGTCCCTGTGGTGAGAGATAATCTTGTTTGACAGAGAGAATGAATGGGTAAAGTGTTGTTATCATACTGGCCTCCCAGGTGTTTATAGGCCAGGCTGGAGGTTGGTCCTTGGAAGTCCTGTATAAATAAGACCTCAAAACTACCTGAAGCAACTCAGAGCAGTGGGGAGAAGAGACAAGGCTATAATCTAGTGGGAAATACATTATGAGAGAGGTCTGCGTCTTGGTCAGGTAAGAGTAGGGGTGGGTAATTTAGCCTTTCACAGTTTGTCATGGAAGGTTTCCTAAGGCAAGGTGGTTTCTTGGGTGAGCTGAAAAGATAAATAAGTAGTTGGGGAAGAAATACTTTCTAGGTTGGGAAAATAACATAAGCAAATATGCCGAAATTGTAAGGAGTGTGGTGGTGACTGGATTGCAAGGAACTGAGTACGGTTAGTTGGATAGCAGGAAGCTGCCTGGAGACTCACAGCTGCCAAGACAAACGGAGGAAACACAGAGAGCTTTCCTTCTAAAATCAGGCAAAAGACAAGGGTGTGTATTGTTGCCACTCCTTTACTATCCTTGAAACGTGAGCCAGAGCAACCAACAAATGGAAGAAATAAAGGGTTATATGTTGGAAACAGCGAAGTCAAAGTAACACTATTTGTAAATGGCATAATCTTCTACCTATAAGATTGAAAAAATTCCACTGAAAGGTGCTTAGAATTAATTACCAGATTCAACAATGTAGCAGGATACAAAGTAAACACAAATATCAGTAGGGTCCCTATACACTAATAATAAACTCACAGAGAAAGAAATTAGGAAAACAATACCATTCACAACAGCATAAAGGAAAACATGAATGAATCTATCCAAGGGAGTGAAAAGATCTCTACAATAAAAAAAGCTTCTGAATAGCAAAGAAAACAGTTAACAGAGAACAGACAACCTATAGGAAGGGAAAGGTTTTGCCAGCTATTCGTCAGACATAGGAATAATATCTGGGCTACACACAGAACTTAAATGGTTAGACCCTCTAAAGTAAAAGATCCAATTAAAATGAATAGATACGGGGCTGGGGAAATAACTAAATGCTTGCCTGGCAAGTTCAAGGACCTGAGTTTGATCCCCAGTACCACATGCCGTGTGGCTCAGAACCCTGGGAGCGTCCTGCTAGCCACCAAACCTGAACGTGTTGTTGCATGCTTGTAATCCCAGCACTGAGGAGGCTGCGACAAGAGGATCACTATAGTCTGAGCTGTGTATCAAGACTTTGTACCAAATAAATAAATAAATAAATAAATAAATAAACAAACTTTTTTTTTTTTAAAAAATAGATACTTCTCAGAAGTACAAATGGGAAATAAATGCATGAAGAAATGCTTAACATCAATGGCCAGAAGAGAAATAAAAATTAAAATGACATTGAAATGTCATCTTCAGAGAAAAATGTCTATCATCAAAGGATCCAATGATAACAAATACTGGTGAAGATGTGGAGATGAAGGAATTTATCTATATTAATAGTGGGAATGTAAACTTGTACAACTGCTATGAAAATCATGTAGAGATTCTTTAAAAAACTAAAACTAGATATTCCATTTAACTCATCTATTCCCTTTCTTGGTATTTTCCTGAAAAAGTTAAGTACATCATCTTATAGACACTCACGTATACATGTTTACAGTAGCACAATTTATAACAATTCTTCTTAGAAATGGTCTATAGGCTTATCAACAGATAAACGGGTAAATGTATTTACACGTACTAGAGTACTGCTCTGCCATTAAGAAAGACAAACTTGGGGCATCTGTAGGTTAGTGGAGGCAACTTGAGACCACAATGTTAGGTGAAACAAATCAAGCCCACAAATGTAAAGACTATGGTTTAGAGTGGGCCAGATAGTTCATCCAATTAAAGCACTTGCTTAGTCAGGCCCAGAGGCCCCCTGCCCGAAACGCCAGCTTCACCCCCAGGGTGCCCTGAGACTGACTGAGAATGAGATTGGGTGTGGTGGGGTGGGCTTGTACTCCCAGAGCTTGGGAGGCTGAAAACAGGAGGTTCACTATATATGAGTCCAATCTGTGTAGTGAGATCCTATAGACCCTGTACTGAATACATTAAAAAAAAAAAGACTGCATGAGATATATATATATATATATATATACATATATATATAGATATATAGATATAGATATAGATATAGATATAGATATATATTTTTTTCTTTTCTTTCTTTTTTTTTTTGTTAGATAGGGTCTCTCTATGTAGCCCAGGCTAGATTGGAACTCACAAGAATCCTCCTTCTTCAGCCTTCTGAGTGCTGGAATTATAGGATTTCTGTGTGTATGTGTGTGTGTGTGTGTGTGTGTGTGTGTGTGAGTGAAAACAGAAGATAGGTAAACAGCAAGTAAGGAGATCTTTCTCTAAGAGCTGGGAGAGCAAGCCCTGGAGAAGGCGCAAGAAGGAAAAGGAAAGAGGATGAAAAAATGAATTGAAGAAAAAAATAATGAAAATTGAACTTTGCAAAGTAGACAAAAAATTAAGGTGTGGTATACACACGTACCAACTCCACACAATAACTGCAAACATATCCTAATAAAAAAAGAAGCTGTGTGGGCTTCAGCTAGGTTCCTGGCTTCTCAGACTAGAAACGTGGAGGAGTCTTGAAGCAACGGGCTAAACAAGCATTTTCGTGTGGATCAATTGTGCTTGAGTGTTAGAGGAAATGTGAGTTTCATTTTAAAACTGAAATTCATGTCATAGAATAGAAAGCAGAACAGCAAGACTAAGATTAAAAACAATGACTTAAAAAGAAACTTCACGCTGAGAATGGGTCTTTCCGGATCTTGTGCTTATCACCCCTCCCAGATCTCCTGTTTTTGTCTTGTATTAGGAGTTCTTAAATGAAAAAACTTACAGAGTTCCACTAAAGGAATCACATACGCAGCTTTGCAGTTTAGAAAAGTCATTCTGGCAGCAGAGAAGGCGGGTGTGCCAAGGTGAGAGACTGCACCCAGGATCGCTAGCCAGGCCTTGGCAGTGGCCTTGATGGTGGTGTACTGCTAGTGAGAAGGCAGACGGGAGGAGGAGCTGACCATTAGGAAGGAATAAAGATGTGGCTGTGTGTGCGCCCCTTGTAGACTTCCAGTAAGGGGAGGGAGCACCACGTCCATGTAACCACTGGGGAGACCAGTGCTGGTGAGCCTCTCAGGTTCCAAGTGCCTGGCCAAAGCTCGAGCAAGTTGCAGCTCATGACATCATCTTCTGATGCTGCCACTCCTTCCCAAGTACGTATATGGCCCTCGGGGCACCGTATCTGATGCCTCAAGTGCAGAGTCGACTTGGCCGGCATGGCATGACAGCAGGCAGGTGTGCCGAAGGTTTGCCACCTTTGGTAGGCAACTGAAGCTAGGTTGTGTGGAGCCTGAGACTCCTGGGCATTTCCAGTTTCCTGCTGCTTTTCTTTAAATCTAATTTGTTTGCAAAGATCTGAAGGCTTTGTTTTGCCTCTGAAAGTCTATTTTTCCTTACACACAGCACTGAACACTTTTGGAGTTCCTGCAGGATGAGGAACCATATTAAAAGAAATGAAGTCTAAACCGTGCATTGTCTACTGACATTTAATCTGCAAGCTCCAACTCGTGTTATCCTCAGAGTTTCTGTCAATTTGCTCAGCATCTCTTCAGACACTTTGTTCCCAAACTTAATTAGCACCTCACCATTACCTCACCCCTCAGAAGGAGCAACACAAAGAAATTTCTCTGTTCTAAAAGCCTGGTAAGATTTCCATATTCTCCTATTCCAATTTACTTACCATATGGAATTATAAACATTAAACACCATTTTCATAAAGAACTGAAGCTGAGTGTGAGTCTCCTTATAGCAAAGAGAGAGGTTAATTATGGCACTGAACTTCAAAATGCAAGACATAAAAAGGAAATAACAGTTAGATGTTTTTTAATGAATTCCCCTTTGAACCCCAGGAAAGCAGGCACTCTGCAAACTTTTCTATTGAACCTGGCTTCCAGGCTCACACTTCTCAAGTAATTGCAAATACAAGCTTTGCAAAGAGGAACAAAGAAAAGAGCGTCGGGGAGGAGACTGAAGATGCCGTCAGAAGCTTGGCGCATAATCATAAATTTGTGAAAAAGTTTCTGACAAAGACATTGTTTTAAAACCATTTCCATTAATAGGATGATTGCAGAGAGTAGGAGAGGGAAGTGGAAAGTGCTAAAACTGTAACCATTTTCTCCAAGAATTATAGTCACTTAGTTGTAAACTGTGAGCAGCAATTGATTTTCACATATGCTGGAAGTAAGGAGAAGTTTAGAACGTGAAATGTATTTCTATACACCTGTTTTTTCAGTTGCAACTCATACTGGTAGCAGCTAGACAAAGCTGGCATTGGGGTGGGACCCAGTGAGTGAAGACACACTGGGAGGCAGAGCAGTGCTACTGGTTCACCCAAGATGCTTCTGAAGGACAAAGGAAGTGGAAGCACAGAGACACGCCTTCCACCTAGCAGCACGGCAGGCTGTGCTTACAAGGGGCTGCTAGAAGGTCCTTGGGTTGAGACTGTGGTGCAGGAAGGAAAGCATTCACTAATCTTGGATGTCAAGGAGAGAATTTCATAACTATCTAAATTAAATTGCAGTTACCACCGCAGTTATTCCAGTTGCGCTGTATCTCTGCATCAACGCTGCTGTGGAAGAGTCAAAACGCCAGCGATGTGCTCATGCTGCACTGGGACAGTGGTTCCTGAGGGTGCGCTGTGTGGTTTCTGAAGCAGAAGGCACGGACATGCAGACTTCTCACCAAGAACTTGAAGTTGGCTGCAGAACAGCTCCCCACAGGCCAAGGGTGCTGTTTTGGGAGTCTGTAGAGCTCACTGTTGCCCCTTGTGGACAAGCGGGCCGTGCGCTTCTGAGAGGGTTAGGAGAGGTTGTGTAGAACGTGCACTCTTGTAGAGATGCCTAGCAAGGTGACTGGGCACATATGCCTTCATGTTCATGAGGTTTGTCTTAGTTGCTTTCTCTCTGCTGGGGAAAATATTGTAATCCTTGGTTCATGAAGTCTGCTTGCAAACAACTCAGTTTGTGCATAGAAGTATTCAGCAAAATTTTGCTTCTATTCATGAACTTCATATCAAGTGACAAACACGACCATAGCCATCTTTTCCACATGAACACAAACACAGTAGTATTTCCAGCTCTGACACGTGATTGTAGTTTCTTCTAGTCAAGACTCAGGTCACAGAGAGACCTGTGTACACTGGCTGCAAAGCTGTTTTGTGTACTTTTTCTTCTTCTTCTTTTTTTTTTTTTTAGCAATACAGTACTGTACAGTATTATTCCATCTAGAGTAGCTCCAAAGAACACGAGCAGCAAGCATGGTGTGAAAAAGAGCACGCAGAATGATAACCAAGGTGAAAAGAGTGGGCAGGAAAATAATGAAGGGAACAAGAAAGTAAAGAGTGAAAATGTTAAGCAGATTTTGAAGAAAACGGTCACTAAATTGAAGAAGGAAATTATACAAAAGCATTAGCATGCTACTTGTGTAACTGAACTGGCCTTGGAGTACAAGATGGCAAAGTTGACAATCGTGATTATTTTGAAGAAAAAGATGCCATCAAAGAAGCTGATGTGGCAAAAGGAGTAATGGTATTAACCAAGCAGAGAACATAAGTGCCTGAAGAGGTGGAAAAGTTTTCATTATGTTGCTTAATGAGAAACAGCTAGCAGGTGATGGCATTAGTGATGGTATGCTCTGTGGAAAAGTCAGGAAACTGCACAGTGATTTACTGCAGGAAAACCCCTTTACAAGGCCAGTAAGTGATGCATTTAAGACCAGTAGAAGATGGTTCAGTGAATTCCACAGGGAAGTGGCATCCTCAGGGTGAGAAGACATGGTGAGGCTTCCCGTTATGACAAGGCAGCCACAAAAGCCTACAAGCAAGAGTTCACAGAATTCATGAAGGGAGAGAGATATGTCACTCAATAAGTGTTCAACTGTAATGAATTAGGGCTCCCCTGGAAGAATATGCAAAAAACCCTATACTACACAGAGGAAAAGACACTGCTGTGGTATAGGACTATGTTCATATTAGCTGTTCTACTGTGTGTGAGTGAAAGCGCTGATATGAAGTCTAAGCCACTGCGAGTACACTTTTCCCAGACGCTTCATCCATTCAAGACACAGAATGTGCACCAGGACAGACTGTCTGCCCTGTGGGGGTCAATGTGAAAGTTTGGATCACAAGGTAGTTGTTCATGGAATGACTGCATGGGGTGTTTTCTCCCACTGTTAAGAAAAATCTTCCGGACAGCCAGCAGATGAAAGGTGATGGACAGTGCCCCAGTGCACCCTCCAGCCTTGCTGGATGATGTAGAGGCTGAGAATGGCCTCATAAAGGTCAAGTTCCTCCCCAGAAACACAGCACCTCTTCTGCAGCGTATGAACCATCAAGTGATCTGCAACCCCAGGGAGCTGCACACACAGGTGCTCTTCAACAGGTATTTTAATATAATTGAAGAGTTGTCCTCAACTCTGGAAGAGTACTGGAAGAAACATTTCAATGCCCTCCACTGTATCAGTCTCACTGACTGACAAGAAATTGTCCTGGGAAGATGTCATACACCAGACATTTTTAGTATGTTATGATCAGAACGTGTCACTAACTATGATTTTGAAGCATCTGAGAAAGAGGTAGTGGAGGAAACTGGGTCTGTGGGCAAGGATATGGGCCTAGATATTAATGGCACAGGCATGGAAGGGCTTGTTGAAGACCATAAGGAGGAGCTGATAGAAAATCTTGTTGAAGTCCAGAATGAGCAGCAGAATGAGCTAGTTAAAGAGTGTTCTACTGAGGAAGAGGAAGTCAGGGAGGAGATTAGCAATGATGCGATAACATTCATTACGGATAAATGGGGTAAGTGCCAGGATTTGAGAAGAACCACCTCAACATAATGTAATGAACAGAGTGTTGAATCGAATGAATGATAACATGGTCTGTTATTTGTGGTGGGTAATGGAGGACAGGAACAAATGCCATTGGACAGACTTCTTTTTTCATCAAAATTGATCCTGCATCCAAGAAACAAACAGAAGAGGAAATCCCTGAAGGAGAGCTCCCTGGTGTCCAAATGGAGGGGAGCTCTCCCTCCAAACAGAACCTGCTCCCCACCCACCTTGTCCATCACACCAGAAGTTACCTCAAAGAAAGTATTGTCTCTTGTTGGGAGCCAGATGTTTCTCTCTCCTTAAAATTCTCTGTAAACAGCCTGTTATGCTGGTGGTATAAGTAAACGCATTTGTTGGACAGTCCTCTCTCCTCCCAGGAGAGGGGCTCCATCTGACATCAACCTTCTGTTGGCTGTATAAATAAATGCACTGTGGTCTTTGGGCAATTCCTTTCCCCCGGCAGGAGAGGGTGCGCCACCTGACCTCAGTTTTCTGCTTCCTCACTCGTGGATTAGCCTTATTTACATTGAACTACATGGGACATCTGATTCAGTTTTATTTATTTATTTTTTCATGACATTGGAGATTGAACTCAGAACCTTGCACTTGCCAGGCAGATGCTTATTCTACTAAGCCATCTATCTCTCTGGCCCCTTTGATTCAGCTTGAGATCAATTTGGTTTATGATCAGAATTGTGGAATGAATTGAGTTTTTGAACTGAGTACTACCTGATACCCATAAGTTACGGGAGGAAAGATTGATTGATTGAGACAAGCTCTTGATGTATAGTACAGGCTGGCCTTGAGCTCAGTTGTAGAGCCTAGGCTATCCTCATACTCACAGTGACCATCCTTCCTCAGCCTCCCAAGTCCCAGGGTTATAAGCATGTGTTACCACACCCAGCTGAAAGATGCATTTTAGCTCACTATTTGTAGAGTTTTCAGTCCATAGTTGACTGGCTTTAAGGCAAGGCAATATGGCAGTGTTTGTGAGAGGAGGAATAGTTAATGGCAAGTTAGGGAGAAAGCAGCCACCAGATGCCCTTTCCTTCTTCTTTCATTCTCTTTTCATTTCATCCAGACTGAAAACTTAGTGGTTGATGCCACTCACATGCAGGATGGGTCTTCCATCTTCAGTATATTTATTCAGCCACATCCAGAACTATGGTAATCCAATTAGTGGACCACTCAGTTATCACACACCATAATCCGCTATGACACACCAGTGATCCAGTCACTCCCAAAAGCTCTACCTATGAGTGCATGAGTCTTTGGGGCTATGTTTAGGTATATATGGCTCTTCTGTTAATGTACTTCTGATGTAGCTTGTTAGTTGCAGCCAACTAGTAGAGCGACACCTCTAATGCATGTATAGTTGGCGAATTATAGCTTCAAAATTGCATGAAAATATTCCCTAAATTAAATGTTAACATCCATTCACGCTCTAACAAGAATTTTAACATTAAATTTGTAATGAAAGAAAAATAAAATCAGGCCTTTACATATAGTTTAAGCTATTGTAGAATGTTGGATGATGGTGAAATAATGGATTTTAAAGTTTCTCATTTATAAACCTTTACTGATTATCATTAAAAAATCACAATGATGAATTTTATATAGCCATTTCAATAACAACATCTAACAGAAGTTATAAAAGAATAAACTGAAAATTTGAGTTGCCATGCTAAACGTATTTTCTTTAAAAATTTTATCTGAAGTTTTATAGGCACAATCTTTTTTTTTAACCAAGCCCCACATGGATATGTGGATGTCTCCCCAAACACTTTTCAGTTCACTGCCTCTTTTCCTCTGTGCCATGACATGAAAAGCTGGGAAGCACTTGCAGCCCCTGGAGAACAGCAAAGGAACAGGAAAACAGGGCTCCACTACCAAGGGGAGCTGCTTTGGCTTTAGCTGGAGGACAATTCACACTACGATGGGTCTTACTACTAGTTTAAGACCCATGGGATGGTACTAGGTGTATATCTTTACTTGCTTTTCTGCCTTTATTATTTTATATTAGGGAAAATGAAAATATTTTTAGCGCTCTCATAGGCTCAGTCTTTGAAGTCCACTTTCCCTCTGGTGGTTGGGCAAAGGACTCATGGATAGGCTCAATTTCTCTTGTGTCTCTTTATATGAATTTGAGAGCCAAGTTTGGGTAAAATGGTGAAATGTCTCTGCTATCAAGGTTTCAGAGAGTTTTAGGCCCAGCTGATTGTGCAGAATAGTAGGGATCAGATTCCTGACCTTTGAAGGAAATTGGCCTCTTCCAGCCAGCTCCTCACAATCCATTGGTGAATCAATCACATCAGGGAGTTTGAAGCTGGTCCTCTAGACTGTACTAACTGATTCAATCTGGCCCCTGAAGAATAACAAGGCCAGAGAAAGGGAAAGAGGCATAAAGGGTGAGGAGTGTAAAGAAACAGGGATGTTAGGCCCACCGTGGGATCTCTTGCTGGGCACCTCAGGAACTTCCCTCTGAAACATGTCTACCCCATGTCTTTGAAGATATTTAATATCAATTCCACAATTTTCCTAAGGGCATCGGCCAGTTGTGTCAACCTTTGAAGTTTTTAGTTTATCTTTGATGCCAGAACCTCAGTAAATATTTGATTGTATTTTAGAGCAGAAATATTGTACTTTTTGTTTGTTTGTTTGTTTGTAGTACCGGAGGTCGAGCTTGAGCTTGGGACCTTGCACTTGCCAGACAGACGCTTATGCTGCTGAGCTACCTCCCAGACCCCAATAATGTACTTTTATCTTACAGTTTGACCTAACTCAAAGGCTGAGGAACCTGAGAATTCAGGAAATCAGTAGATCAAATTTCTGTTATAAAAGGACCATAACTCTGGAGTCAAGGGTAGTTTGGATGGGGGTGCTCATGTCCCCACTTGCAAAATTTCTTGTAATAC
>PVKN010033127.1:0-12110 GCA_004027915.1 Capromys pilorides
CCATAACCAAGTTTAGAGGTGTCTAGATCTTCTCATATGAATGACAGGGTTAAGACTTCAACTGATGGGTGTAAAATGACTTTGAACTGTACAGATATGCAGATGTGGCCTATACTGCAGTTGTTGAGTAATTATAGTAACATGATGGGAGCAGAGTTACACAATGTTGATAAAAGGACATGGACAGGGAATATTGTCAAGCCTGCTTTGTGGGACATCTAGGAGGACCACACTCAGCTGTATTAATTGAGTGCCAACTCTGACCAGGAACTTTAGATAGATTTCGAAGCAAGCAAGCAAACAGGTAGAATGGGCTCCACTTGAACTGTTTGTGAGACCACAGGAGAAAAACACTCCACATGCATAAGACACAGCACATGTGACAGGGTCCCATCTCATATGAACAAGACAGAACACACATGATGGGCCCTTCCACTTCACATGAAATAAAACACAGTACATGTGACAGGAACCTACCTTGTGTTACTAAAGCACAGTATATGTTACAGGATGTCTTTTCCTGGCTTCCACCTTGCCTCTCTGCCTGGAACCTCTCTTGATCTGATGGAGAAGAGACAGGGAGTTCTGAGCTGCCCTGAGGAGGGGTTGGGGAGCATGGCCTGGCTACCCAGCTGGGCTGGCCCTGCAGGCACTGTTCCCAGTCCTGACCACTGCCATAGCCAATATACCATAAACTCCTGAACACAGTTCTTCTTATTTCACTCTCAGAGATGTTCCGTGTCTCCTGAGCTCCTCAGAGTAGTAATGAAGATGACTTATCACACGTCCCAGCCTATTGGTTAATTAATTAAGGATTATGTGATAGTCAAAGCAAGGATGTGTAATCCAGATATCCCTCAGGGGCTGAAGGTAACTGACTCTAACACCAGTACAAATCACAAGGAAAATCTAATGCCCTTCCTAAGATTCCTGTCAGTTGTTGGTGGGTTTACGTGCCCACACCCACATCTGGCCTTATTTTTCCCTTGCTTAGGTAATTCACAGTATAAATTATCTCCCTACCCCTACACACATACTACTGTTCTGCTCAGTGTCCTCCCCATGAGGAATCTAGGAATGTCAGTTCCACTCAACCCTCTACATACACAATACTCAGCTGTTATTCATAGAAGACATCAGAGAAAAGAAGGTTTGACAAAACTGTGAAGATTTCCCAAAGCTAAAAACTATGAAAAAGCAAATTAAAGCTTACACATCATTAGTAAAAAAGTTTTTGAAGAACAATAATTTAAATTTATTGTGGGAGCTGGGGAGATAGATTGGTGGTCTAAGCACTTGCCTGGCAAGCGCAAAGTCCCAAGTTTGAACCTGGGTACCGCATGCTGAGCTGACCCAGAACCCAGGTACGGTGGTGCATGCCTATAATCCCAGTGCTGGAAAGGTTGAAACAGGAGGCTCACTATGAGTCTGAGCTGTGTAGCAAGACTATATATATAGTCTTATTCTTAATAATTTCTTCCTTAAACACTAGAAAGAGACTAGGTGAGAAATTTTCTACAGGAAGGATAACGAAATGCGATACAGAGGAACCAAAATTGGACTAAGATTTTAGACTATGTTATTTTGATTTTTGAGTCATATAATCATATTTTGCATAAACTTAAAAAAGTAGAATTAAAAAATCACTTAGGTCCTTTCCACTGAGAATTTCTAACTGGCTATCCCACATTGCTGGATCCGGAATCCGATCTCCCTCCTTTTTCTCTTCCTTGCATACTTATTTGCACTGATTGTGTCTTTTTCTGTTCCAATACAGATTTTTCTCACTTATCCTTCAATGAAAACCTTTTGTGCCTCTGCTTTAAAATTCAGTTCTAGGCCCATCTTTGCACATTAAAAATTAATAAATGTGGTCCTATTGTTGCAAAAAAAAAAAAAAAAAAACAGTGTCAAATCAAATGGAAGGTTCTTTGCACTGAGGAGTTAGAAGGCAACTTTGATCACACTAGTGGGCTGGGGAACCCCAAAGTTCAAACCACCATTCCAGAATCAGGTTTGAGTTCAATTTAAATATTGTTTGCAAGTGGGAAGTACAAAACTGATAGTGGGTTATCCGTGATTGTTGCATGGAATACAAAAATTATATCATAGGTTTCCAGGCAGGATTACTTAAAAGAAATTGTTTATCATTAGACAAGATCATTCTGGGAAGAAGGGGAGGAGGTTTGGGCAGAGCAAGTGGAGTCCTTGACTGGGCCAGTCTGTCCCAGACAAAAATTCCTTGAAGCAAGTTGGAAACAATATATTTTTTCTAACTGGGGAAACACACAAGCAGAACAGAGTCAAGCTGGCCGAGTGTATTGTCAAAGGGAAGTAGACAGTCAAGGCTGACTGACTGCTCTAGCTACATGGCGGGCAGCATGAGCATAGTCACGGGCTATGAGCTGATTTCTAACTTTTGCTGTAACATGCCTACGGTCTGCCATTCCATAAGCATTACACTATCAACAACGCATAAAGAGACAACTAAATGTGGCTTAAAAGTGCTGCTTTTCCTGCTCTGCTCTCCCCTCCCCAGGACACAGAAGAAGAGGGCCAATGGGGGACTATGAAGTCACAGAGCAACCGGAAAGGAGAAAATACAGCAGGCAGACTGCAAGAATGTCAAAAGCAGACTGGTCTTCATAAAAGACTGCTTAGGAGCAACCTGACTGGGTCTCGCCTTTCTGGGCACATGTTCCAGACTAACTAATAAAATCTAATGGTGTCTGATGAAGTAACATAAGTGACTTCCAACTCAATAGTGTAATTTCACAGCAACATCAGATTGTTTTTAACTGAGCAAAACTGTGAATACTACTCCATGCCAGGCAGCTTAAAAAGAGCTACTCAACATATGGAAAGATGTGCAATTATATCAGTCTCCAGGGAAACACAGTGGGATCCACTACACATTTCTCACAAGAGCTCAAAGGTGATATACAATTCCAGGTATTGAGAAACTTGCAATTGATGACAGCATTACACACTGGTGCCACCACTGCCATTGGAGATATCTACAAAAGTTCGCCCTCTGAATCTTAACAGTGTTTTTGACCTAGCCATAGCGCTTTCACAGATTTGTGTAGACATGTCCCAAAGTCTGAAAGCTTCTCAAAATGTCCACCAGTAGCAGAATGGATGATTAAATGGTGGATGCCATGAAATGAGCCATTACTAACACTGAGAATGAATAAGTGTACAAATAGAAAAATAGGGCAGACCTGATAGCTCAGTGGACTGAAGCGCCTGCTTAGGCAGAGTGCAGTGGCTAGGGTTCAGTTCCTGGCATGCCAGGCTGGCCCTGCCCCTGGAGTGCACTGAGATGGTGTTTGAGATTGGGTGTGGTGGCACGTGCCTATAATTCCAGCTCTTGGGAGGCTGAAAACAGGAAAATCACTACAAATCTGATTTGCGTAATGAGTCCTTGTAACCCTGTGCTAAATACAGAAAAAATAAAAGAAAAAGAAAAATCTGGTAAAAGTAAACCAGTGGTGTGTGGCACATAAGAAATGTCCAGTAAGTGACTGTTATACAGCACCCCATGACCCCCATCAGATAGGTACAAAACTGGAAAGAAACCTCTAGAAAATGGTTCATGGTGGAGGCCTAGAGAAACTGCTGCAGCTCATCACAAGAAGCATGGATGAGAACAAAATGGGAAATGAGGGACTCCCCCCCACACGTTCCACATGAGGATGAAGATGTATGTGGTCCCATGTGCCCCATGTGGATGTGTGTGGTCCTATGTGGGTGTGCAACTAAGTATATAAAGTAAGGTGCCAAGATGGAGCTCAGAAAGCTCACATTGCATCCTGCTGGGCCATAAGCCCCATAGCAAGGGGGTAGGAGGTGGGGAGGGAAAAAAACCAGCATTCACCAAGTCTGGATTTTACCCGGATCTGGAGAGCCTGAGATGTTCTGCTCACCCTCTGTACACGCAGCTCCAGCAGCCAGGAATGAAGCCTCCCACCCAGGGCATGGGGGCCTAAACCTCTGCACAGGGCCTCACGTGCTCCTGTGTCTCTGCTCTCTTAAGAGAACACTTAAGCTATGAAAAATCCTTCTAGGTTGCTATGCATGTGGTGTCTTACCAAGTCAAGACTCCAGGTCCACACCAGGCAGCAAGATGGCATCTCCATGGCTGGGAGGGAGCCCTAGAAAAGCTGCCCTAGTGGTCGCCTCTGACAGAACAGTACACAGTACAGGTTTACCTGCAGCCTGGCATCCCTGGCCCCAGCTGTGTGGGTGGGCAGTGCCTGCAGTACTCCAGGGTATGTGACTGTGAGACCACGGTAGGCCCTGTCCCTGCCCACCAGGGGGCACCACTTTATTAGAGACATTCTGTCCTTGTAAGAATGAGCATCCGCTGTCCTCCCCACAACCAAGGCCCGTACACCATAGGCAGCTCCTCAGGTAGGTTACTATAACTAGGACCACTTTGGGTCTAAGCTGCTCTTATGTATGCCTATAACCTATTAGTGCGGGAGGGGTGGGGAGATAAATGATCTCATCTTTAAGTCAGCCCTAAGCAGAGATCTCTATGTAACAAGAGATTCAGGAAAATGATTTTGTACATTGCAAAAACTTAGAAATGAAAATTTGCATTCTTCTGTGAAATAACTCCAGAAATTCTTTACTGAAATCACTCATTATGATATTAATATGGTGGCTAAAAGTATAAAATTCGAATTAAATCCTTTCAGTTCTCAAGGCCAACTGTTTTTAAACAAATGTTCTGTGTCTCAAATTATTTTTGTTAGCAGGTAAAACCAATGGCCCTGTTCACCCCCAAAATGTCTTGTAATTCAGACACAGCTATTCACCAGTGACACTGTTGCCCTCCCCACTCAGTGCAGGTAGTCAGGGTGCCAGGAGCTCTACAGGTCTTAACTGCATCTGCTGAGCTCCACCCACACCTCTACTGTGCGGGACTGCCCTCTGCAGAGAGACTACTTCACCAGGAGGCAGCTTGGAGCAGATCTGGAGAAAATCTACAGGACCAAGGGAGCAAAGGTGTGCAGAAACTGACCAAACCTGTAGAGAATTGGGGGTTTTGAGTTCTAGCCAGGAAAGAGAGTTGGGGAATGGGTGGGAAGAGGGCCAGAAAAGTTCTGAGCCACGTATTAACACTATGCTGTGCAGCCACTGTGGCCTGCAGACATGGCTGTTTCAGCTGGGCAAGGTGGCACCTGCCTGCCATCCTATACACTCAAGAAGCTGAGATAGGACAACTGCAGCTTCAAGGCCAGCCTGAGAATAATGGGACACAGCCAGGCACATTCAACTCTGCCTCTACCCACTTGGCGCCACAGAAGAACAGCTGTGTATGGACCACAGGGCCTGAAATGTTCACTGCCTGGCCCCTTGTGAAGAGGCTGCCGGCCTTGCCACATCCTTATCTTCCAAATGGGGACATGGGTGCAGAAAGTGCAGATGAAAGCTGACAAACTCCACAGGCTGTAGCTGGAGTTTGGGGAGGTCCCAATGTCCTCCTCTTCGTCAGTCTACTGTTCTTGTTATGAAGGAGAATTAGCAACCCAACTGCTGTGCCAGCAAGGAGCCCAGATTTGTCTGCTTTAGTGAGTATCACTGGAACAGCAAACCACTTGCTCTGCTCTTCCTCTCGCTATTGAACAGGAAAATACAGTTTTCAGTACTTCTTGTTACTGGTGCCTCTGAAATAAATAATACTGCCTTTGTCTTCTCTGTGTGATGTAAGACACAAAATTATGCTTTCTAATTACTGTTAGTTGTTCTCCCCTAATTCAAAGATGGATTTTATTTTAAAATCTAAAGAACTGTGTACTCCTTCTCTTACAATAAGTGATGTGGGTTGGAAAATCAGTTTTCCATGCTGAATGCCCATTACTCTGGAAGGCTGAAGCAGGAGGATCACAAGTTCAAGCCTACCACCAGCAACTTAGTGACTTAGCAGAACCCTGTCTCTAAATAAATAAGTAATCAGTAATAGGGGATGTATCTGACTGCACAGGCCCTGAGGTCAAGCCCCAGTGTGGTGGGGGCAGAGAACCCATGATCAGGGAAGCACTGAACCTCCTTTGACTTCAGGACCTGGGCTTTGGGACAAGATGGCACGCTAGTTGAACACACAACAGGAGGTACTGTTTTTCCACTGGCCATTTGTAAGGCCTCTTGAAGCCATGGACACTTGGACTCTTTTCCTCCTAGATGTGGCAAACACAACACATCTATTCCACTTTCAGTTGATAGATAATAAGTAGTCACAATTTAGTGGTCTAACCAGCACACACTTGTCATATGGGTTCTGTGGGTCAGATTTGGGGAAACAAAAGTCTCCAAAGTTCCTTAGTTAGAGGATTTCATGGCCCCATAGCTTCAGCAATGCCACAGTTTAGGTGGCACTGGGTGGAAGCACTGTTTTCATCAGTAGATTCCTCACAGTGAAGTCCATAGTTGGGAGTGCTCTGAGAAGGCAGGATTTGGTTGGAGGAGATTGTTACTGGGGTGAGACCTGAAAGGGTACATCTCCTTCCCAGTTCCTCCTTCTCTCTTTGTTTCCATGATGTGAGCATCTTTCCTCCACCCAGGCCCTTGCACTTTGCTCTTGCTGCACTGAGCCTCCCAACCATGGCTTGATACTGCATTAAAATAAACTTTCATTGTTGAAGTTATGAGTGTCAGGTATTTCATCTCAGTGATTAGAAGAGTGACTAATGCAGGGCCTGAGAATTTGGATTGTCCCACATTGTGAGTTGGTAAGTGCCCCTAGCTCACAGAGGCTGTTCACATGGCTGCCTCCATCCCCCATAATGTAACTAGTTACAGGAATGGCATCCCATCAGGTCACTTTTTCAAGGTCCTGTTCTGTTGGCTCCAAGTAAGACACAGATTGCACCTGGCATTGCCAGGGAGAAGATGACCAACATGGACTACCACAAGATCACACCTGCCATCAGAGTCACACTTACCACAAAATCCTTCACACAGCTGTACGCTATGTAGCATCATGCAAGTGGAGCAGGTGACCCAGGATCTGGTAGGTGGCAAACCCTGGACAATCCCTTGCTATTGTATCGTTCTTTTGTGATGCTTCAAACTCCACTGCCAGAGGATGTCAGCTGCTTCTGACTGAACACTGGCAGCAGTTTTTATCAGCCATTTTGCCTTTATAAGATTGTTTCTTACGTATCTTTCCAGAGATTCACCAGTCCCTTCCTTGATCCCCCAGTAGATAATGCAGGTCCTATCATCAGCATCTTCTCAGGCACATCCCATTGGGATGATCTTAAGGAGAAAATTACCTCTGTTCACATTTCTTCTATAGTTTTGAACTATTTGTGAAAGAAATGTGAAAGTCATCAAAATGAAAATCAAGTCACTTATGGCAAGCCTACTTGGAAACAAAAGGTAAAAAGACTGAAGTGTATGGAGAAAGTGCCGTCTGGTAGAAAAGATCACAAAAGAGCTTGGAGAGAGGCAGCCACTATCTTGTGTGAAAGGTGCTTCCACCAAAGCACCTGTCGACACGTGTCCCCTGGACTGATGCCACCCTCATCCCTAACCACAGGCAAGGGTGTGGTTTCAAATGTCTGGTGTGATTCTCCTCATTCTTATAATTAGAAACTTCTTGCTTAAGTCTCTCTAAACCCAGTCATGGTTTATCTTGGCACAAGTGCTCCTGCTGTAGAGTCCTGCTGGTCCCATCAAACTCTGTCCCACACAAGCAGCTTCGTGCTTTGAAAAATCTCTCTGCTTGTCATCAGGTGGACATAAGCATATTCTTGAATCCTTTCACACATCTTTAACTTCCCTGCTGCCACCTTGTCCCTCTGCTTCACATGTGTCTCCCATGCCAGACCCTCTGTGGCTTTGGTCACCCTGCCATGAGCTTGCATCAGAAGCTCTGAAGGCAGTGTTGTCACACAAGCAGCTCCCAAGGTCTTCCTTCACGTGAATGTGAAGACAACCACTGGTGTAGCATCCCTGGCTTGGTCACTTCTGCCATGACTATTGGGAGCCTTAGTCAAGTGTAGAAAGAATTTCAAACTTTATTGTCCTAAAGGCAAAAACAGCCCCATGTTGTCTGACATGCTGTTGTCATTGCCTGAACCTGTCAGAAGCTGGCAGGAAATGGTATAGTAGGAGAAAACAAGGAGGAGTCAAATCTAAGGAGAGAGTGTGTAACCCTGTGGAGTGGAGTCCTATGGAGGTCCATGCTGTATACTAACCAGGCCCAGAGAGAGATGAACTCTTATCTGAGGCCCAGACTGCAAACTGAGAGCCTGAATGGGAGGATCAAGGAGGGAAATCACACTGTGCTTAAATATCACCCAGAGGCAGTAACAGGAATAGTCTAATGGCTGGCTGGGAAGAGGTGACCAAGAGGGAGAAGGATCTTGCCGCACCAAATAGTGCTGGTGGCTTCAGCCTCAGCCCCAGGCAGCTTACAGGAGGTGCTGCTGGTGGCAGCCGGCGCATTGTCATGAGTGCCTCAGCTTATCACCCCTGATTCCTGCAAGTGTGGGATTGAGGTTTAGGGTAAGAATTCTTTCCCCTACAAGCTCCTGAGGTGGGTCACCTTCAGGACATGGACTGCCTCACTTCTAGGTGGGAACTGAGCCCTACTTTGCAGGATTTTTCTTCAGTCTTTACTTTTCCCACTTTCAAGGCAGTCCCTTAACATACTTGGTTTAGTACACTCTGCATACCAAAGTGTTCTAACATTTTCTTCCATTTTGTGATAAACTTTTTACTGCTCATTCCCTCTGCCCAAATTCTCATTTGGAATGAAATTGATTCCTTCTTCTAGCACAGTAGCACTAGAGAAGGAAAAAGAGCCCCACTGTCTCTGTCCTATATACACAAATGCTGCGGATTCCATGATTGCTCTCATTTAGAAAAATATTGAAATTTTTGGTTCCTGGTCACTTTTTTGTTATTTCCTATTTTTATTTGAGTATGTCCCACAACATAGTTAAACCCTTTTCTAACATAATCAGGACAAATAATATATCCTAAAACTAAAACGCTTGTGTTCATTTTGAGAGAGAAGCAAAAAACCAACATATTGATTGATTCTTACACCTGGGAGTGGGAGAAGTTTAGGTGAAGCTCATATCTTAACCTTCCTTTAGCCTGAAGAGGGCTGTGAGACACATCTTACCTGTTTATCAGATAAGAACTGAGATTTGGGACAATAACGATGCCCTCCATTTGCCGATGGCATGTCCTGCAGGGTTGCGTTCAGTCCTCAGAAGGATCATGCACAGTGATGTGGAAAAGGAAGGGTAAAGTTAATATGCATAAATTTTTCACTTTGGAGATATAAGAATTTCTTTATGCATTAATTCACTTGTTCATTCCTCCTCCACCTCAGAGGAGGAAGTTGAGTGGCTCAGCAAATTCCCTAAGAGGGTAAGGCTAAGCTGGCTCATTTGCTTATTCAAACTTTATCTTCGCCATCCCCAGATCTTGGCTTCAACTTCTGTTGGACAATCTGTTCTTCCCACACCCTGGGATCTTTCTCCTCATGAATTTCTTCAAGTCAGGAAAAATTCAAATGTCACAAAGGTGACAAAGAAACAAGAATCAGAAACATGGTGGTGTAAGTGCACTTTACTTGAAGTATTTTCATCCCCCTTTCTCTAAACTTTCATGAAATGTCTTGTCCTTATTCCCTGCACCACTTTAAAGAAAAATTTTATTTATAACTCCTACTCTTTCTATCATATACCTGCAATGTGTAGAGAAACCAAGCATCACAGCAAGAGAAAGGTGTCCACGCTGGCTCCACCAGAGCATGCATGTGAGCCACAGAAAGCACCACTGAGGGACAGCACCACACGGTGACCCTGTATAGCGCTTCCTCTTTTGGTTTGGAATTTTCCTCCCCACTTCTTACCCTCTACTACAGACCTTATCTATGTAGGCCAAGCTACCCAGACAGTAGTTACTGGGCCTCTACTGAGGTACACGGGACTATGATGTCATGTGCAGAGAAGATGTGTGAGGTGTGTCGCCTTTACCTTGCCTGCCCTCCCCCCAGTATCAGTTGCACTGAGGACAAAGACTTTTTACTTTTACTTGCTCTTTTATCTTTAGTTCCTAACACTTAATTGGTAATCATCTTTAATGAATAAATGAACTAATGCATAAAAATATTCTTACAACTCCAAAGCAAAAAGCTTCTGCATATTAACTTTGCTCTTCACTTTCCACATGCTGATGGTGCACTGTGAGGTAAAACTTGATTTGTTCACTTTATAGGTTCTGTTAAATGACCACCCCATACTTAAGTGTGATGTATCATTTAAAACCCCTAAGAAGTTTTGAAAGAGAATGAGATTATTTCTTTTTCAAAATTGCCAATAGGGCCTTTAATTATCCTTTTTCTTATAAAGTAAATCTAATACATATATGATAAAACTAAGTTCTTTGCTGGTCCAAAGTTTCCCTAACACCTATTTTCAAAGTTTCTTACAGTAATAAAATTCTACCGTTCTATCAATACTCATTTTGTAGAATTAATTAATTAATTAACAGAGTCTCACTATGCAGCACAGACTCTTAGTGATCCTCCTGCTTTCAGCCTCCTCTGCACTGGGATTACAGGCATGCGCCAACAGGATTATCAGCTGGCTCAGCTTTCCCTGGGGGTGAGGTTGGTGCAGCATGTGGTCCTGGGCATCAAACAGTGGTCTTTGTGCTTCCTGAAGCTTGCCTAAGGAGGTACATTAGTCCACTGAGCTATCTCACCAGTCTCACTTTGTAGAATTTAAAGTGTGATGGTGATCTTCCTTCTTTTACTCTAAAGTGGAATTCTCAGCACCTTGGAATAGCAAATGAACATATCTGTCATCCAGGAAATCTACAAATGTGTGAAAAAGAAACTTCTAAAAATAATGGAACTATGCAGGCCTTAGGAGGATGGCAAACACAAATAGTAATAGCTTTCCTATCATCCAAGGGCTCAACCACATTTTAACATGTACAAGAAAAAATAGAAACTTTATATTTAAAAAAATATGGCCTTCTGGGACCCCAGCCTAAGCCCAAGACCTCTCAGCCTCTGCCAGCGTGTGCTCTCGCACACCAGTCATCAAAACCCGACCCCTACCCATGAACACTGACCTCGGACAAAGCCCAGGACCTCTCGGCATCTGAAGGTGAGCACTCCCTAACGCCAGCCACCAGAACCCGGCCACACACGCCCACTCTGACCCACCTGGGCCTGGGCCCAGGTAAAAACTATAAGCACCAACAGCCACCAAGACCTGGCCCCTGCCCGCCTAAGCTGATGGATTGGGGACAGCACCCAGGCAGGACTTCTCCTCCAGCTTGCACCCCAGCACCACCCGCCAATGGAAGCCCAAACCTGCCCGCTCACAAAGACCATCCTGGCCTGCAACCAGTTGCAGCAGCAAGAAGCTGAGCACAGCAGACAGACCCAGCCAGACACATCTTCAAGGGATCAAGACTGGTGGATCCAGACTCAAATTTTGATAGGTGCTAACAGTATAACTTCACCAAACTGTAGAGTTCATACAAAATGATAAAGAGAAGGAGCAAGATGCAATCTCAGGTCCTGAGACGACCCAAAACAAATATGGAGACAGCACCATTGTACAAAACGGGAATCAGGCAGCCAAAATCTCAGAATTGGTAGCATCTGAGGTAGATAGCCAAGTGGAGAAACACATAGAGGAACTCAGAGTAAAAATAACATCTGAAGTAAAAACAAAAATGCATGAATTAATAGAATGTGAAGTGGAAAAACAACTGCAGAAATGATTATGCTCTGTAAGCCAGAGCAGAAATAACCTCTGAAGTAAAAAAAAAAAGATATCTCTAATGTAGCAATGTCTAAAGTATGGGAAAAACTGCAGAAAGATAGAGAGGAGATCAGAGCTGAACTAATCCCTGAAGTAGAGAAAGAAAGGATAACTATAATGAAAAACTTAAATGCTACTAAAGAAGACTTTGATAAAAAATTAGAGAATAGAAAAATGATGGATTCCCTGATTGAGTAATATAGGAAAGAAATAGATTGCATGAAACAGTTTCAAAGAGATATACAAGAAAATAAAATCTCAATCACTAGCTGGCAAAACCGTATGACCGAAAGG
>PVKN010033128.1:0-12109 GCA_004027915.1 Capromys pilorides
TTTGTCACTTCTTAAAGACCACTGATCTTATCACATTAATGTGATATCAAGTATCAATGAGAATAATGGAAACTGACTGCCTACAGGTAAACACAGTATTATTCAGATATATATGAACCAGGAAGAATAGAGGCCTAGAAGTGGGTAGAAAGGAAGACTCCAGGATCCTGGCAAGGATCATTTTCTACTGCAGTAACAGCAATACGAATAGAAGGCTCAAGAAGTACTCTGAAGATCATACACCCAGATTTGGTAAGTAAAACTTTCAAAAACAAAGTCTAGGTTCAAACATTCTACCCCATATGAATAGGTATCACTGGCTGTGAAACACAGTCCACAAGGACCCATATAACTCACTTGTATCTCTCATTGATGTTGGAAATTCTCCAGGCATTGTTCATATCAAAACCCATCCGCTCTACTTCATTCTTAAATCTTGATGTTACATGCTCTCCTAGGGGCCAGAGACAGAAAGCAATGAATATTACTTTGCTGAACAGGTGGAATAAAAAGCAGGGTTATCTTCCTCCATTATATTTAAAATTCCTTGAAAAGTAGGAACTGTATAAATAAAAACATGCATTCAGCTCTGGCAGATTAAGTCTAAAAAAGGAAAGAGAAAAAAAATTAACTTTTCATGAAGAACTATGTTATCTATCTAACCCCCACCATCACTAAAACTTCTTTTACAGAGGACAAGGAAGGAGAGTGTTTATCACTGCACATTTTTCTACTCCCCAAATTCATGTTCTTTCTTACTACTGCACCAGGTAACTTCCTGTTTGTATTCTCAGATCAATAATATACATGTGAGAACCAGCAATATGTGAAGAAATAAAACTAGCCAGATCATCAAGAGTAGTAATGTAATCTTTTAATTTGTCTGAAAACTTCTGGGTCAAATTTCAGAATGTGAGAGGTTTGCAGATTTTTAGAAAGATAAAATAGCGCTTATAATATTAGCTCATACATTTAACAAGGGCTACTAAATAAGTGTTAATATTTCTTCAGTGAAATACAAGGAAAAATGTGGAATACAGTAATAAGTATCTGTCAGCTCAGTTCATGCCAAGCTACAAAATAGGGTAAGAAAAGCTTTTAGGATTTTGGAAGCTTTCCTTTTTTTTTTTTTTTTAATGCATTTGGTACAGGGTCTTACTACAAAGCTCCAACTCAACTTGTAAGTGATCCTTCTGTTTTCAGCCTCCCCAGCACTAGGATTACAGTGCCACCACTCCTGGTCTCAGTAGCCCTCAGTGTGGCTGGGGTAGGGCTGGCACAGCACGTACTACTGGGGATCAAACTCCAGTCCCTGTGCTTGCCTAAGCAGGCACTTAGTCTGCTAAGCTATCTCGCTGACCCTTTGGGAGCCTTTTAGATATAGAACTATATGTAAGTGATCATAGAAACCTAACTGCCACTACCTGTGCAATACCAGGAAACCCAAACTAAGTCAAGTCATGAACATCTGTGAGACCACTCACCCAAGTAGGTATAATCTGGCTACATTTGACTGATGAACTTGGTTAAACCTAACTGTCAGTAAATCTGAATTTTTAATTTATTCCTTAAAAATATAACCAATCCTAGTCAGGCATGGTGACGCACTTCTGTAATCCCAGCACTTGGGAGGCTGAGGCAGGAGGATTGGTGTGAGTTCGAGACCAGCCTGGGCTACAAAAGTGAGCTCAAGGTCAGCCTGAGCTGCATAGCGAGACCCTGTCTCAAAACAACCAAAAAAAAATTCCTAGACAGGATCTACAGGGTCTCACTACACAGATCAGACTCATAGTAATTTGCCTGTTTTCAGCTTCCCAAGCACTATGACTATAGGCCTGCACCACCATGCCCAAGCTCAAATGAAGCCTTAGTGCACCGTGGGGGCAGCCAGCACGGCAGGCCAATGATGGAACCCTGATCCTTGCATCTGCTTAAGCAACTACTTTAATCCCTGAGCTATCTGGCTGGCCACTAGGCAGTAATTTTATTATACAAATTACTAAGAAGACAACAGTATGCAATGTATTAATCACTGTAACTGTCCTACTAATCTGTTTTGAAGCTGTGTCACTGCTTTCTCATTAAATAAAATAAAACAAAAACATAAAGCAGATCTGTAATATATACAACCTTGTATTACAAACTATAAAATAAATGCTGGTGGGGGCTGGAATAAACCACCACAACAAATAAAATCATAAAACATTTGCTTTGGTGATCTAAATACAAAGCTTTGTTCTTCCTGGGAGAGAAGCCAGAAAATAAGACACAGTAATTATTTGAATGAAGAACAATTTTGTAAAACTACTTGCCATTTTAAACTGTTTTTGCTCAGCTTAAGCTAGGTGTGATATGTTTCCTGAAGGAAAGCTATAAAAAGATGATGTTCAGAAATGCAAATAAAAATAACAGCTGATTCTGCCTATTTGGAAAAAAAATTATGGAAGCACAGAACAAGATTCCAAACAGGAAAAAGATAGCAGAATTACAGTGCCATCTGTTTATAAAATGTCAGGAATATGGACCATCAAGAATATTAAACAGGTAGTCTTTTGGTCAAAATCAAAATCTAAAAGCTACAAAACTATAGCAATATCCAAGTTCATTTATGAAAGAGAAAATATTCTTCTTTCCCTGTAACAGCTTTACAATTTTTTTAAAAAGTACTTTTAAAATGTCTTTTTTATTTATCATAGAATAAACATATAAGGACCTTTGGTTTAAAAATAATCATTGATAAAATAATAATGATAAAATTACAACTGCCACCAGCTACAATTTACTACACAGAACCAATACATAAAGAAAGGCTTTAATGGCCGGGTATGGTGATGCACTTCTGTAATCCCAGCACTTGGGAGGCTGAGGCAGGAGGATTGGTGTGAGTTTGAGACCAGCCTGAGCTACAAAAGTGAGCTCAAGACCAGCCTGAACTGCTTAATGAGATCCTGTCTCAAAAAAAAAAAAAAAAAAAGGAGGGGAGGGGAGGGGAGTTCTGACTACCTTCCAGAACACAAAATTCTATACAGAGAAACACATAATGAGTGAGTAGCAGTCTTAGAAAGTTTGTTCTTTCAAGTTCCCTAAGAAGTTTTAACTATCTTTGTATCCTCTGAAGTAGTGATTTATCAAACTTTGAAACTGAATATCACGACCCATAATAAGAATGAAAATTTCCATCACAAATGCATGTTTCTTACTAGAAATTCACAAACCAATACTCTTACTGTGATTTCTGATATTTCCTATTCTAATTCATTTCTTCAAAATTTTATTTCATAATCCACTAAAACAACCCAACCTTCAGTTTAAAAACCACTACTGAAAAAAAAAAAAAAAAAAAAGATTTTATATATGTGGACAATTCAAACTGTACAAACTACTTTAGATGTTCACTTAGTGTCTATTCAGCCAGAAAAGTATACACAAAATATATGTACTGCTAAATTTCCCTTTCATTTCAGAATTCCCATGTCTTAGATAATTCAATATTGGATATGTTACAATATACCAACTCAGTGAAGCAATAGTTTTTTTTGGCTTAATACTTTCATTTCAATTCTGTCTGCCTCCTCCACCCCCAAAGTTTTTAACATTTAGCTTTTTTTTTTTTTTTTTTTCATGAGGGGAAAGAGAACGGCTCTGGGAACTGAACATAGGGCCTGCACACTGAGCTGCATCTCTAACCTTTTTTTGAGTTCAGACAAGGTCTTGTTAAGTTGCTAAATTGTCCAGGATTCACTTAACCTTATGATTCTCTGGCCTCCCAAGAGTGCTGGAATTACAGGTGCACACTACCTAAGGTTTAGTGTTTTCTTATATTACAATGCATATAAGTTTCCAACAATTTTCCTTTCAGTGAAGATTAAAACTTTTTAAAGAAATGAGATCCCTCTATCATAAAGTCAATCTGTCATATTTTTTTAAAAAATGTATTTGGTACAGAGCTCACTACGCAGCTCGGATTTGTAGTGATTCTCTTATTTTGAGCCTCCCCAGTGCTGGGATTTCGGGTGTGCCACCATACCCAGTCTCAGTATGCCCAAGGGTGGGGCTGGCACAGCATGTGATGATGGGGGTCCCAAGTGCTTACTTGCCTAAGTAAGCACTTAGTCTACTGAGCTATCTTGCCAGCCCTCAATAGGCAATTGAAGAGCCATCATTCTGCAATCTGCTCAGTACGTTTTAAGTTGGTTCATTCCAGCCCCAAACAGCATTTATTTTA
The DNA here is from genome assembly GCA_004027915.1 of Capromys pilorides. NCBI lineage: Eukaryota > Metazoa > Chordata > Mammalia > Rodentia > Capromyidae > Capromys > Capromys pilorides. The sequence goes on from PVKN010033128.1 coordinate 4,226, forward strand.
CAGCTTGTAACACAAGGTTGTATATATTAGAGATCTGCTTAATGTTTTTGTTTTGTTTATCCTATGATAAATACATACATTACTTTAGCTGAAATATACTTGAAACCAACCATACATTTCAGCTAAAGGCCAGACTTATACCCATCAAGATGACAAAGTAGACCAGATCAGAGAAAAGTATGCAGATTCTTAAATGTGGAGAGAATAATCCTTTCCTGTGCATCTATTCTAAGTGTCAGTGAGCCAGCCTAAAGTCACAGGCTGTGGATAAACATGATGTACTTAATGAGAACTAAGCTTAATGCTAAATAAGCACGTGAACTGCCCAAACTGGCTGTTCATTTGTCAGGACTCTAGACTAATACTAGACTCCAGAATAATAGCTCCAGGCAGCCATCATCAAGGCAGAAATAAGCTGGGACTGTTTTGCTTTTTTTTGTTTTGTTTTGTACCAGGAATTGAAGTCACAGCTTCGCATTTAATAGGCAGGCATTATGCTGCTGATCTATACCCATGGCCACACCAGCTGAAATGAGGAACCTAGAGTTGAGGAAGTTGAGGGCGCAAGAGAGAGAAGCTTTTGAGTCTGCTCATTTAAAATGTGAGATGGGGCTCACAGCATGGTCAAGAGCCTGGCAAGGCTTTTGAATTTTTTGCAGCAGGTTTCATCAGTCAACTCCAGCAGCAATATTGAGACTTCTTCCAAAGCTGAGTAAGAACTGATGGCCTAATTATAAAATTCATATGAATACTAAGGCAATGATATAACGTCCCCATTTTCATCCTGATACATTCTATTCCTAACAGGGTACATGAAAAAAAAAAAAAAAAAAACTCATAAAAACAGTATTAACTGATAAAGACTAACCTACTTTTACTTTTTGGCATGTGGAAAGCTAGTTTTTCTAACACAGTTTATTACAAAAGCTATCCCTCCACTGAATGTGTTAGGCTTCTTTGTCAAAGATCAGGTGGCTGAGTACATTGGGGGTTGTTTCTACACCTTCTAGTCTGTTCCACTGATCCTCAGGTCTGTTTTTGTTGCCAGTAACATGCTATTTTCAATCACAGTACCTTTGTAGTGTAACTCCAAGGTAGAGACTTACGATGTCCCTTAACTTACCTTTGCTGCTATTCTAGGACTTTTTGTTCTGGGTTCCAAATGAACTTTAAGAATGTTTTCCCTAATTCTGTGAAGTATGCTAATGGTATTTTGTTTGGGATTCCATTAAATCCATATAGCAATTTTGGGAATATCACTATTTTCACTATATTGGTTCTTCCTACCCCAGAGCAAGGGATATCTTTCTATTTTCTGATATTCTCTTCGACCTCTTTTTTCAGAATACTGTAGTTTTCAATGTAGAGATCTTTTACTTCCTTTGTCAGACTGATTCCTAAGTATTTTGGCTTTTTAAAAAAATCTTTTATTTATTTGGTACTATGCAACTTGGACACGTAGCCCAGACTCATAGTGATCCTCCAGTCTCAGCCTCCCCAGTGCTGGGATTACAGGCCTGCGCCACCCACAACACCCAGTTTCAGGACTAACATAGCATGCAGTGCTAGGAATTAAACCAGGGTCTTTGCACTTGCCAGGCAGGCGCTTAGACCACTGAGCTATCTCCCCAGCCCTATTTTGGGCTGTTGTTTTTTGGGGTCTTTTTGAGACAAGGTCTCAATATGCAGTAAAGGCTCGTGTTAAGCTCACTTTGTAGCCCAGGCTGGTCTCAAACTTGCAATGATCCCCCTGCCTCTGCCTCTTGAGTGCTGGGATTACAGGTGTGAGCCACCATATCCAGCTGTTTTGGTTTTTTTAAAAATGCTATTGTGAAAGGTGTTGTTTCTCTAATTTCCCTCTTACTGAGTTTATTATTTCTGTACAGGAATGCTTTTGATTTCTGAGTGTTGACTTTGTACCCAACTGCTCTATTGACTCTTGTTATTAAATCTAGACATATTTTGGTGATTTTGTGTTCTTTTAATATAGAGTATCATGTCATCTACAAACAATGGTAGTTTAAGTTCTTCCTTTTTTATCATTATTCCTTTTACTTCTTTCTTGTTTCTAATTGCTCTAGCCAATGTTTCCAGAACTATATGAACAGGTGTGATGATATGGACATCCTTTTTTATTCCTGATTTTAATAAATTAAAATAAAAACTGACCAAAGATCTAAATATTAAAACAGAAACAATAAATCTGCTGGAAGACAGAACAGGTAGAACTTTTCAAGACACAGGCACAGGCAAAGACTAGGAACAAACCTGGATCACACAGGAACCATCACAAATAATCAACAGGGATCATATCATATTAAAAAGCTTTTACACAGCAAAAGATAACCCACAGAGTGGGAAAAAAATTTATGCCTGCTGTTCTTCAGACAAAGGACTAATATCTAGAACATATAAGGAATTGGGGGGAAAAAAACAAAAACACTAGATTCTCCAAATTCAAAGACTCAATCCAAAAATGGACATTTAAGATGAATAGATGTTTTTCAGTAGTAGTACAGATAACAAATATATGCAAATGTGATCAACATCACTGGTCATTGGGGAGAATACAAATTAAAGTAATGCTGAAGTTTCTATCTCACTCCAGAAAGAAGGGGTGTTATCAAGAAAATAATCAATAAAAAATGCTGGCAGAGCTATGGGGAAAAAGGACTCCTCCACTGTTAGTGGGAGCATAGGCTAGGGCAACCACTGCGGAAATCAGTGTGGCAACTCCTCAAAAAACTGGTGTTAGTAGTCCTATTTGACCCAGCTATTCCCCTTCTTTCTCAGAAGAATTAAAAGCATCATACCAGAGATATATGCGTATCCATGTTTATAGTGACACAGTTTGTAGCAGCTAAGTCTTGAAAGCAACCCAAATGTCCATCAACCAACGAATGGATTAAAATAAAAAAACAAAAAATTTTTTTTAAATAATGGAATATTATTCAGCCATAAAGAAAGATAAAACAGATACTTTTATATCTAGATGGATGGATCCCGAGACCATAATCATAAGTTAAATAAATCAGACACACATATGTAAAAATCGTATTATCTCTCAGGTGTGAAAAACTGAAAATGTAAATAAAGGCTGGCCAGATAGTTCAGTGGATTAAAGTGCCTGCTTAGGCAGACTCAGCGATCAGGGTACAATCCTGGGCTTGCCATGCCTGCCCCAACCCAGGGGTGCGCTGAGAGGGCGACTAAGACTGGGCATGGTGGCATGTGCCTGTAATCCAGTCCTTGGGAAGGTGAAAACAGGGATCACTACAAGTCTGATTTGTATAATGAGACCCTGTAGACTCTGTACTAAATACATTTTTTAAAAATGTAAATAAGAACCTAAGTGTACAGTAGATACTTTGAAATAGGAAGAAACTGTTTAAAGAGAAATAAGGTAAGAGGGAAAGAAGGGAGAGAAAGACAAAAATGAGAAGATAAAATGAAAACTAAGCTTTGTGAATAAGGAGGAGAAGGGGGTTTGAAAAACAGGGGATGGATAGGGAGGGTGAATCAAGATTTATCATGTACAGATACAAATTCCCTATAATGAATGTGGTCATTATGAATACTTAAACGGTACCAATAAAGTGAAATTAAAAATAAACAAAAATAAAATTATCAATGACTAAAGCCTTAACTAATTTCTGCTCCTCACATCTATGCTTGTTATCTCATATACTAAGGCAGAATACAAGGACATCATTCTGCAATATTTCAAGGATTGTCTCACCCTTTAGATGACTTGTAAGAATGTGGTTGTTTGGAATGCTCATATTTGGTGAATTATACTATAGCTATCACTAACATTTAACACCATAGGATAGAAACAGAAGAACCACATTAACTAGCTTTAAAAGTGATACCATAATATTTTTTGTTAAAATTAAGTTTTTCCTTTGTACTCCATATTGAAAATAAAAGGAAAAAGTCACACATATACACACATTCAAACAAAGTCACTAAATACAGTTAAGATCCCATGTGAGTAGAGGCAGGTTTTCTTTAGCATAGGCTCTGTATCTTAGGAACAAACAAAATGCAACCTTTAATCATTGAGAACTTCCAAACAATCAAGTTATGGTGGCATTATCTTTAGCTATATAATTTCCAGAGTTTTCATAAGCATGGCATGTAGGAAATATTCAAATATTTGCTAAAATACACTCTGTACTATATTATTAACATATTGAGATCACATTTGATCCCCAAAATCTTGGATCAGTTTGGGCAGAAAGAATATGAATGTCTCAGTCTAAAGGACAAAGGAAACCAAGGTGCAGGAAGGATAAATGGCTTGACTAGTATTTTCAATTAAACAGTAAAGTACAGGTTTGAAATCAAGTTTTTGAATTTCAAAATCAGTACATTGTCCCTTCCATATCACCAGGTATCAGAAGCCCTGAAAAGGTCAGACATGGTGGTTGCATGTCTACAATCGCAGCATTTGGAAGGCTGAGACAAGATGATTACCTAGAGTTTGAGACCAGCCTGTCCTAAATTATGAGCTCAAGGACATTCTGACTACATAGTAAGACGTTGCCTTTAAAAAAAAAAAGTTGCTCCTGAAAAGACACTGAACATGTGATTATCTCCAGGACTTGATGGCCAAAGAATACCAAATGCCATCACATGGAAAAGGGTCTCAGGATCTTTCTCCTTAGGACAAAGCCACCCATAAATAAGAATAAAATGAGAATAAAGCTTTCACATGGTAAATCTTAGTAATATCCTAAGAGTTGGCTTAAATAGAAAAGAAACAACTAAAATTATCAAGAAAATAAAGACCCTCAAAAAGATGAGAGGTCTTCATTTTTGACTGACAAAATTGTTGAATACTTCTTGGCATTAGAGATCGTAAAAATAAATCACAGTTCTCATATAATAAAACAACAGGATGTACTATTTAATTCTTCTAGGAGATGGTAGAAAACAAAAAATATGTAAGAGCCATCATTAAAAACTCAGCAAATATGTAAGATTTGTGCACTACAGTCTAAAGTGCCCAAAACTTAAAAACATCCATAAACTGAAAAATAAAATGTGATAGCATGTCAATAAAAGATGAAAAACAGGAAAGAAAAAGGGAGTGGGGTAATGGTTAAGATAGTAAAGTGAGAGATATAAAGTCACATAAACTTTCAAGGTTGGTTGAAAATAGAAGTTGTGAGTTTTACCCACTGGGACATGCTTGGAAGAAGTTTGATTTTGAGCCTTTTCTTGAGGCTCCACCAAGGCAGATGTCTCTAAACTCTGCATCCACAGAACACTCTCAGACCTGACTCTTATTAAGTGACAGCTAATTTTAAATCCACGGCTTTTAATGACTAGCACTAGGTCTTGGCAACAGACTTTACCCCGAGCCTCTCTTTGTGTTTTGTTCCTAAAACAGACACACCAGCCTACCCACTCTATTTGATAAGATCATAAAGACAAAAGTATTTGTATCAAAGCATCTTTAAGATTTGTAATGCTTATGTTCAAAGTATTTTAAATAAAATAATCTGAGCCAAAAGCTTTAATCAGTGATGAGCAGAATAAACTGATAATACACACAGCTAGATTAGCTTTAAATGTTTAAAATGACTAAGGACTTACAAGATTAAAGACTCTGGATGACCACAAATTTAAGGACAACCTAGGTAGTGCAGTGTGACCCTGTCTCTCCCTGTCTCAAAGCCGAGAATTTAGCTCTGTGGTATAATGCCTGCTGTTACACACAAGCTCCTGGGTACACACACACACACACACAATCTCCAAATTAAACACTCATAGGAGGCTCACAACTCTAAGTCTGACATATTAAAGAGCAAAAGATGAACCAGCAAAAATCTATTTATGGCAACATAATGTTTATAGAAAACTATATACAAATAAATAGCATGATCTTATTTCAAGAGGAAAGAGACAATATGAGGCTTTAGGAAAAACCTGTATTTCAGTACAGCTTCAGTACCTCTAATTGAAGTTAAAGAGGATATGTTGCCTCTCTAGACCTGTTTCTTTATCTACACACAGAAAGAGGCGACAACAGGTAACTTATGACTTAAAAACAAATGCTATGACAGCAAGAGAACATTTTCTATTTCACTAATCTCTATCCTCATACCATGTACTTCTGTCAATGCCCCAAATACTGTCTAATATCCTTTTCCTCTTTATCAATTTATTCCCATTCAATCTCCAAAATCTACACAAAAGTTATTTTAATGCAAAGTTTCCCCAAATATGTACACAAAATTCACAGTTCCCTTCCTTCCAGGATTCTATAATACCTATGAACCTTTTTATGCCTGCTTTTAGGTCTAGTAGGATGTGATACCAAATCCAGTATTCTTCCCTTTCCTCTAGAAGGTAGGAAATATTCTATTAGACTTTTTTTTTTAATGGCTGGCTCAGCTTGCCCTGGGGGTGGGGCTGGCGCAGCATGTGGTGCTGGGGATCAAACCGCAGTCCCTGTGGTTGCCTAAGCTTTCCTAAGCAGGCATTTTAGACCACTGAGCTATCTCGCCGGCCCACATTCTATTAGACTTACAAGAAGAGAATGGGCACATGTTTCACAACATACATTAACTGAATACAACAGGGTCAAGGCATGCCATTTCATATTAAGGATATCTCCAGCTTAGCCTGATAAAGCTCTTGGCCATCTACACATTTTAGAAAGCTCTACCTGGTCTGCACAGGTCTCCATGTTGTTCTTTTTCACTGGCATAGACCTCCATGCACCAAGCGTGGTAAGCAAATGAAAAGAGATCTTCTATCTTAGCAGGGGGTCGTATTGCATTGTTCAGCCTCTTGAGCCAATCTTGACACTGTTCAAATGTTGAGAACTGACACCTTTTCAAAACCAAACAAATATGAATGTAATCAGATAATAGTTGACTAAAATCTAAGAAAAGTCACCCCTTTTGTTGAAAAGTCACTGTTTTAAAACTCTCTACTCACACTGAAGTGGCTAACTACAATAGAGAACACACCACAAGTAATCATTCATATATTCATTACTATTTGTAATAAAAATGGACCCAAAAAATGAGTCAGCAATGCAAACATCAAAAACGTGGGTATGCATGAAATTATTCAATTTAATGAAATCTCTTTTGAGTGTAATTTTTTTTTTTAAGGGAAGGGTCTACAGGATGTTCAGGGTCACACTACTAGATTGGACTCGTAGTCTGTTTTATAGCCTGTTTATAGCCTCCCAAGAGCTGGGATAACAGACATGAACCACCATGTCCAGTCTCAACTATGTCTCAGCTAGTCCCAGGGTCAGGGCTGGAACAGCAGGCCCGGGGACTGAACCCAGCCCCGGAGCCGGCTTGCAGGTGCTTTAATCTGCTTAGCTATTTGGCCAGCCCAAAACCCCTTTCAAGATCAATGACAATTATTGAAGAAAAATGGCAGCTATCTTTTTTTTTGGCCAGCTCAACCTGCCCTCAGGACAGGGCTGATGCAGCATGTGGTTCTGGAGATTGAACCATGGTCCCCAGCACCTGCCTTAGCTTGCCTAAGCAGGCACTTCAGACCACTGAGCTATCTCACCAGCTCCAAGCTACCTACTTTCATATAAGAGATTTCATTCTACTTTACTGTTATGGTTACCCTTCTTAAAAAAATGTTTAGAATTTTTTTTTCTTTTTTCTTTTTCAGAACCAGGGTTTGCAGAAAGTTCTTTTTGTTTTGCTGTGACATAATAGGCCAATCCAAAAACAAACCACCACACTATTTTTGACTAGTTAGGGAGCTGGGGGAGGGGGGTAAGGGTGCTGCTGTTTTGGCTCTGCAGGGTAATGGACCCAGGTTTTTCTTTTTTCTTTTTCTTTTCTTTTCTTTTTTTTTTTTTTTTTTTTTTTTTTTTTTTTTTTTTTTTTTTTT
>PVKN010033129.1:0-12108 GCA_004027915.1 Capromys pilorides
CTACTTATTTTAAAAAATTTTACTCATATTTAACATTTTAATTGTATTAACAAGGCTCAGTGTGATATATCCATGCATGCCTGCTGCTTGACCTCAGTTAGTCCCACTTCTCTTTTTCTATCCTCCCTACCAGCACATCTTTCCCTATCTGCAATAAGAATATAACTTGGTTATTAAATAATTTTGCACCTTTTAAAAAAATAGAAATATACCCAACAATGTGGACATATTTCTAGACAGCTTTGTTGCACTGGTCTTTTTGTCTGTTCTTTCACCAATTTTTCTACTCTCTTGATTAAGATATCTTTAAAATAAGATTCAAAGTGAAGCAGTTTAAGAGTATCAACTTAGTATTTTTCAACATAATTATTTGATCTTTACATAAATTTTAAAATCATATTGTTATTAACTGCAAGTAATGAAACTTGCTGAGATGTTTGACAGGGTGCCTTTAACCATATGCTAACCCCACAGAGTTATCATGTTGATCCACTTTCCGTGGAGGGGCATCATGAGGCACCAGCAGTAGTCTGGCTCTCTTGGTCCTTCTCATCCACCTTCCATTCACATCTCAGTGTTATCTATAGTTAGAACCCACAGTGAAGGCCTTGTGTGGCTCCATAGCTGTGAACAGAGACTCTAAAGAGCGTAAATAAGATACAGTAAAAGGAAAGGAACTCCTCAAAAGAAAAGAACAAATGGCATGGACAAAAGACTAAAGAAAGAAGGGGGAAAAGATACAAGTGTATAACTAAGACATTTAGTTCCTTGAAAGGAGCAGTTAGTGTTTATATTATGTGACCAATTTTGCATACCTGTATCTGGTAATCTGAGCAACTACTTTGAAGATAAATATCTGCAATATAACAACCATGGTTGCTACATCTCACAACATCTTGTTTTGAAATTTTTGATCATGTCATTTTTCTTTTTGTCTTTGAAATAAAAAAGAAGTGAAATGCAATGAAACATAGCCATGTCCATATTACCAGTCCGGCCAAAACACTCCATAATATGACACCTTAAATGGACCCAAATCCTAACTGACCCCAACCTGTGTTCAGAAGTAATTTCCTCAAGTTAACAAAGCTCAGCAAGTAATTCTATGTTAGCCTCAACTTAGTGTGCCCAGTCATCAACCAGGCTGTCAGATAGCAGGACATCACTGCAGATGGTTTTGACCTTTACATGTGGGATGTTCTGAAATAGCCCTAGACCTTCTCCTTGGGTCCTTAATTACTTCCTACTTATGATGAGATCTGAAGCCACTAGGACTATATTTTGGTCTAATGTTAAAATGTAAGACAGATACTTAGCCACAATCTCTTTGTTTCAGAAGCATATAATAGTTAAGATCTCCAGTAAAGTCTACTGATCTTAAGAGTAGAATCCTTAATTGACTGGGTTGACATGGAAAGAGATAAAGAAAATCCAAGACAGTATGATTACATGCATAGAATGTTGGTCTTGGAACCTTTAATATCATGTGCAGTATCCAGTGGATAAGGTAACCTGCTGTTTCTCTATTATTTGACTTCTTTTTTTTACTACCAATGACTGGATGAAGTAGTACAATGGAAACAGTTGAGTGGACTTTTTTCTCAGTGCTTGACATGCCCATTTTAAACAGTAATACTTACTCTTAAGAAAAATATTTTCCAATCCTTGGCATGTTATTTAGTACCATGTACATGAGCTCTTAAGAAAGTATCTGTCTTCATGATTCCACTTTGGAACTGGGGAAGAGGTCTCTATCACTATTAAAGGGGTTTTTATACACCATTACTTATGAAGCAAAAGTGTATTTATTTAAAGTGTCATTTGAAGGTGCTTACATCGTCATGCAAACTTTACTTACTGTACGGAGTTCTGATTCTATTTATCAAGCCACTCTGGAAAAAAGAAGCCCATTGAAGAAAACAGTGAAAGGAATTAACTTTCATAAAGTAAAATGCATACGTTACAAAGCCACACAATTACAACACAAGCCTGACTCCACTTTTCTACCTCAGCTCACTCTGCACTCAGAACTCTACGTGGTCTACAGCTGAGTTGACCACGGCAGAGCCCTGCAGCTGTGCTCTGGGGCTTTACACAGTGCTCCCTACTGTAATGGCTGTGCTTCTCTGCAGAATGTTCAGAATTGAAGAACACTGGAGCTCTGCTCCCTCCTTCCAAAGATGCTTCCTCAGGTTTAGCACAAGGATAAGTTATTATCTCTGCCATTGTCCGAAGAAGGCAAGATGAATTGATGGAGATAGGAATATTTGCCCTTGAACGCTGTGTATTGGGCTTAGAAAAGCTCTTCAAATGGAGGTGAATAGAAAGTCGGCTGAAATCCTGCTGTGTAGGCTGCCAAGAGGCTTCAGTGTATAGCATGACCTTGAGATTTGTCAGCATTTGACCTATGTCTTCAAATGAACCCTGAAGAACAAATAGTTACACTATATGAACAGACCCAGGTGAATAACACTGCTGCTAGAAAACAATATGTTCTGCCCATTATTGCAGCGGAATTGCTTTCCAGTCATGACTGTTAGCATGTGTGCAGGTGCTCCAGTGTATTCCCTGCAGGTCACCATCTACCCTATAGCAACAGATCTCCCTAACATTCTAGCCAGGAAGAACTGGCTGAGCCTAATGTTTAAGCAAAGGACAATACATAGGCTTCAAATTTAGGGAAGAAGTTTGCAGTTGTGGACTTTCCAATTTCTCTGTGGTGCTAAACTCACAGGGTTGAATCTTTCTCTTTAAAATCTGCTGCATTTACATGTTAGTGCAAATCCTCTCAGGTGACTCATGCTTGAGTCACATGACAACACTTTAGACTGCATGACAGCAATTCCTCACTTTCAGACATCCCTCTGCAACAGTGACATGGTCACCTCTCTCAGCTGCTCTCCCTGGAATTTCTAGGCTGCAGTCAGATCCATTTTATCCCACAAAAAAATCACCTGTCTGCACTTGCTGCATATAGTGTGTCCAAGACAAATCTGAACTGATAGGTCCAGCAACTGGCAAGAATCTGCACATCATCCTCTTGTCAATTTCATCATTCATCTACCAATTTAATCTTATTTAATGCATCGCACATATTAAAAAGTGGGGAATATAAGAATAAATGCATTTATCTTACTCAAAGTTAATAGCAAGGATATCTTAGATCTCAAAGGTGGGAATTTCTTTCAAACTCCTCGTGACCATCCATCCTGTTTCAGCCTTCCTAGTGCTGGGATTACAGGCATGCTCACCACACCTCGTTTTGGTGGCTGGCTCTGTGTGCCCAGGGAGGGGCCAGAAAGGCATGCAGTGTTTCGGCCTCTTACTCTGGTTCAGTCATGTAAATATCAGAGGTCATTTCATAACTAAGAAGTCTACTAGGTTATTTTGGAAGAGTATCTCCAAAGGTATCTGATGGTACAGAATAATGATAAGGTTATTTGAAAAAAAAAAATCCCATAACATAAAGAAGAGGACAGCTAAGAGCTTTTATACTGTGAATAGTAACAACATGGAATCCACACCTCATACTCATCTGGAAATGCATGACTATTTTTACCTCATCATGCTGACAAAACAGATATATAAGAACCAGCAACAGGAAATAATCTTGAGGATATTTTTGATAAACATGCACATACTTTATGTCTTTAATCATGAGAGGGGAAAAATGAAAACTAATGTTTTGTGAAAAATTACTAAATTGAATAATTAAAACAGTTAACATCTAGCCCTGGAATTGGCCTATTCTAACTAATCATCTAAAATCCATTTGCAGTGAATTCTAATTAATGCTTAACTTCTCACACCAAGCTAGCATGAGTGCTAAAAATGAAATTAAGTGGCTGTATTAATTTCTAAAAGTGTTATTGCATTTGATATTTGTGTAGCTTGATTTTAAATTATTAATAACACTTGGAACTTGATTTTCATATTTTTTGAGACAAATGTGTTCAGGTTTTCACAAGGGCTAACGAAATCAGTGTTTTAAATGTTTTATAAGTTTACTTCATAATAGGATGAACTCTTGGGATTCCATGTTGCATTTCACCAGGCTTCTCTTTCCCAGTGGGCTAGCAAGCTCAAGCCAAGCATGTGTGGAGTCTCATCAATATCCAGGGTAGGAGGATCCTCAGTGTCCAGGATGGCTTTCATATCTTTCTATCTTTGCAATTACTTTTCGTCCCTGAGTTATATTTCCTTTAATGATAATTTAACCGTATTTTATTTCATGAGTCTTGATGCCTCAAGGAAAGAATGATCGTGTCTTTGACTCTAGGAGGGTATTGAAGGCAGTGTCCAGTGCTCACTTGAATACAGGGAGAGGAAATTTGAAAAGTCAATGCTGAAGAAGAGGAGGAGTTATAAGGCCAGAGGCCACAGGTCAGGCAGTATTTAGCAGGCTAGGAAGAAATCTATTGCTCCCCAGTGATAAGGAAAAAGAGAAGAAACTACCCTAAAACCACAAGACAGAAAATTTCTTCCATACAGCACCGATGTGGAACACAAAAAGGAAAGCACAGTCGTTAGAGCTACACTCACCACTCCACTGAGCATCTTCACCATTTCACTTGTTAAAAATGAATTTTAACAGGATATTTCAGAAGAACACATTGTTGAGAAATGTAACACAATGATTTTTTTAAAAAAATTCTTTGTAATTCTAACTTTAGCTAAGTCACACACATTCATACACTCACAGGCTTTTATGCTCTCTATTTTTCTGACTTTTCAATTACTAACCGCAAATGTGCCTATGCTCTTTGTACAAATTGTATATGTTAATAGCTCAACACAAGAAGCATATGAATGGGCAGATCTGGAAACGTATACACATGTGTACATAGGCAAATGCAGTGCAGAAGAATTATATCATTTTCTTGATTTACAGAAACTGTCAGAGACACCACTTTGTAAAGAGAATGAAAAATGAAATCAGGCGAGAAGTTATTTCAGCTCACTTGTGAAGCATACATCTTAAATTGCTTCACAGTGGGCTTCAAGAGAATCAAGTTGATGTAACTAATAAATTATCAGTGGGAATTATGAAAAAGTGACCTGTAGCGGTAAAAATTATACGGAAGCCTCTAATTCTTCCTCAGCAACCTTACAAGTAAATGTCATTTTTTGACAAAGTAGTTCACGTTGAGAACACCATCTGTGAGATATAATAGAGATGATGAGGAGATGCCATGCTTGACGAACCTGGTAATGCTAGTGTCCACCGGAAGAGCAGACTAATACTTCAAAATCTCATGGAAAAGAGAGTTAAGAGATAAAAAAAGATGAGTTTGAAGAAACCCCCTGAGACCACTCCTAATGAGCACACAAGTTTCAGAGGATCGTTCTTTGTCAAATTGTTGCTCATCCAAGGGAGTTGTTTCTAAGTCAGCTAAGAGAACAACTTCCCTGTGTTTCATATGATTTTCTCGGCTCCCAGATACCATATTGGCTTGTCCTTTGACACATACTACCTATTGTTGTCTTGCACATACTAATATGCACGCATCTGTTACTGACGGAGTAGATCTGTTTTCCCACGCAGTTCTTACTCTCCCACTCGCCATCTCTCCCTGTCCTGCTTCAGTCTGAAGGCTTCAACATAGGTAGGATGCAGCAAGAAATCTCCCTCCACGTCTTGGCCCTTGAACTCTAGGCTTCACAGTCTCCAGATGTGTGAACCAATAAATCACTGTTCGCTGTAAATTACATCGCCTGTGGTGTTCTGTTATAGCAGCAACACAAAACCGGGAGATGCAGGCACATTTGTGCCCTGCAGGAGCTCAGCATCTAATTGGTGCACACAGAACATGGTCTTTCATTATAACCTAGTGCTAGGGCCAAAATATTGGCTGTCCTTGTAGCCCTTCTTTATCTCTAATTTAGGTCTGTAAACTTATGTAAAAGAGAACAAAAGACAAGGAAAAATGCCATAGGATTGACTGGCTGCAATTTTGCTTATGCTTAGATTTCTAAATTTTGTGTAAAAATGTATAACATTTTTTTATCACATTCTATAGGGATTTATTAGAATATCAATGATTGATGGAAAATACCCATTCCAAGTTAAGTCTAACACATTTGATATTCAGAAAGACAGTGATGTTAAATTCAAGTACTTGTTTTATAGAGTAATAATATCACTAAACTTCTCTCCTGGAGGGTTAAATAAGTAAGTTTTCGGTTGACAGTTTAAATTTTGCTTATCTACATAACAGTTAGTAAATAGTGACAGGATATTAACACTAGTCTGTGTTCTGCTGGATATGTTGCCATTAGGATGAGGGTTCTTTTGCTTGTTTCAGATGAAAATCAGAAATCAGCAAAATGCAGCCCTGTTGTTTTGACGCTAAGGGTGGACACAGGGTGCTCCTGGTCACTGCTCCTGTCTCTTGGACAGTCAGATCATCTGCATGTGCAGGAGCCCCAGGGCAGCCTTCTCATGTGGCTGCTGGCTGGCTGCTGATCTCCAGACTACTTCAGGTCGCCTGGACCTACCGTGAACTGCTCTTTTTTTGAGAAGAATCACTGTCCTCGCCACTCTGCAGACAACTCTCAAACAGTTTTGTAGGCTCCTCCAAGCCCTACTGAGAAGTAAATCCTAAACAGATTGAAGGAGCCAGCAGGGAGCATCTTTGTCCTTCTCTTCACACTATCTGTGTGGGAACACGGGGTCTGCATGCCAGAGGGAGCCCTCTAGACTAATCGCTGAAGTGCAAAGGGAATGCTGCCTATGTAACAGCTGCGACCCTAGGGTTGGTCCAAATGTACACCTATAATTTTTCAAATTCAGGCCTGCTGACTAATTCAAGTGAAGGTCATGACTGGCCCAAGTGGGCGGGGGCAGATGCATCTGGGATAATCTCAGAAATCTTGGTGGGGGACAGGAGCTGTTTGATTGACATATATTCAATCTTTGAGAAAAATAGTGAAACTGCACCACGGAATCCTGGATGGCTGTGTTCATTAAGACAAATTAGGAATGGTCAAGTCAAGAGCTTCTGACAATGCCAGTTCTGCTGATAACATACCAGTATTGTAGAATATTGGACTCTCCATACAACTACTTTCTCTTAGCTCGATGAGAAGAAAAATTTTTACCAATAGTGTTTAGGAAAGTTATCATGTTTAGAAAAGTTATCTGGCACTCTGAGCAACTACTATGAAGCCAGCAATATGCATTGTTTTAATTATTGTGGCTATCCTATTAATGTGTTTTGAAACTGTCTCATTGTTATTTCTTATTAAAAGTAATAAAATTAAAAAATAAATTAAGGTTGCAGAGACTGGTTAACGTTAATCCCAGGTCCTTTCACCTCTTAATTTTAGTCCTGTCAAAATGGCCGTCTCTGCTCCAGAGTCAAAAGAGCAGTTGCCAGAGGGGCAATTCTGGAAGTGGGGGAGGGGCACCAGGGACACAGTGACAGAAGGGCTGCCGTTGGCCAAACCATGTCCTTTCATGCCAGCACAATTAAGCAGAGAGTTTCATCCATTTGTTGTTGGTGGTAGTGGTGGTGGTAGTCTGAGATGGATTTCTTACACCAAAAATCATGGAAACTTTGGGGTTGTGGCATTTTGCTTTTTTCATTTCATTCAGGCATTTGAGAAGCTGCATCTTTAGAAATGTTTTTGTATAACAGATCAAAAAGCAAGCAGGTGTTGGAGATCTATAAAAATCTAACTGGCTATGTGGAAAATGGGACAAATATAATTACAATAATTGAGTCTTTGTACTGATAAGGTGCTGAAAGAATGTTCTGGCATTAGGAAGAAAATTATAATCACAACATACATATGCTAGGATCTTGGCTGACTTTAGAAAAGTTAGATACTGTATCTGAACATGAGGCTAGTGCTAACTTGAAAGCAAGCATTCAGACAACAATATTAAGCTCAATCCTTCAGCTAGTCACTTGAGTTAGAGTCCCTAAGCACTTTATTGATGTATATGTGTGTTCAAAATAGAATACAGCTGTATATTCAGTCAATTGGTGAAGAATCGATAACTGGCAACTTTGTACTATATTCATTTTTATATTAGAGCAATGCTCTTAGTACACAATAGCCTTGCATTTGAGTTGTAGCTCATCGGTGTAGTAGTTGTGTGAGTCAGCAAAAGCTCACACGTCAATATCTACTTTGCAAAACTCTTACAAAAGTACCCTATGGAGAGTTGATGACCAATAAAATTTCCAACGAGTTGTCCTGTGTACAACAGGGTCACATCCCCTGCTCTTCATTTTTATTATAACTCCTGCTTGTGTATCAGCTTCCTACCTTGCCTCCTCTTTTCTCATTGATGAGGGCTGGTCTACAGCAAATCATGGTTGGCCCATGATGGTCTTAATAGGGCTGTTAGGGCAGGGTCTGATGTTTTACTCAGAAAACAACCAGCAAGAGAAAAGGGTAGAACTATTTTGGGCTCAGACTTCAATACACAAGGGACCCATCACGCTGAAATGGCTTTGAAGTGTTTCCTGCTTACCACATTTCACAACATTTATTGATCTACTGAGAATTTCAGTGCACAGGAGAGCACAGTCAGTGGGATGGAAGGAGGAAGGGGCTGAGCCACAGTCCCGTTGAGGCATTTCCAGGAACCAGAACAGGAAGCTGACATTATGCAAAGAACACAGCAAGAAAATCAGCACACTGTGCAAATGCCAAGGTTCATTATCATTTCAAGCCTGAGCATGAGGGAAACTAAGACCCTATAGTGATAAGGCATGGGAAGTAGGAAGAAAGTAACAGACATATGAAATGCCAAAGGATATATGCAATCCAGCCTTTAAAGTGTATCTTCTGAGTCTGCTCCATGTAGGATGGTTCCACATCGATGTGGTCTCTAGATCCAGTTTTTGGATATTTTTTGCCTCTCTCATGATGTTCTTCACTAATTCTCTCAGGACGTTGCCTGTCTATGACTTATTTTCTCAAAATTCCTTCTTCCTAACAGTTATGATTTAATGCTTATCTATTTTTTGAAGAGCATCCTTAGGAAAAAACCCTTTAAATGTGAGTGGAAAACAAAAAACACTTTAAATGCTCTGCCACCATCTCTGGCTTCCTACCTTTTCTGCTGAGAAATGAGCTGTCATCTCATTGTTGCTGGTAAGGGAGCATGTCTCCCCACCACCCCATCCATACATCTATTAAGATTATCCCTCCCTAATTGGCTTTCTTAATTTATTTTTAATTGTATGCATGTCTATAATTTTATTTGGTAGGCTTTCTTGATCTCTTTCATCAAATTTGAATAGTGGCTGTCATCTCCTAAAACATTGCTTTCTCTAATCTCTCTCTTCTCGAACTCAAGCACATGCTTCTGAAATATTTACACTGTTTGCCACTTTTCTATTTTTCTCCCACTGCCTCATTTTATGCTTTCCCATGAGTTGCATACTCACTAATCCTCTGTCCTGCCGTGTTCAATGTGCTACTATACCATGTAGCAAGTACTAAATTATATAGTACTGGGATTTCTGTTATTTCATTGGATATAAATTGAAATTCTCTTTTTGCTATGTTCATCCTTCCATTTGCTTTCTTTCTATATTAAATGTGATTAAGTTGTTGCATAGTAAGTTCAACATCTGAGTCAACTGTGCATATTTTCCTTTGGATCTTTTTTTGTGTGTGTGTAGCTGTCTCTGTTTTTGTCTTTGTTGTTGCTACTATTGTTAAATACTGGAAATTCTGGTTGAAAAACTACTGGCTACACCAACTCTTCAGCTTTTAACAGACAGATTAAGTAAAAGTTGCATCTTTATCTGTCAGTACTCACTGAAGAAGATGTAGCACATCAGTCTATATTTTAGCTCAGGAATTTAGAGTTCTTCTCAAACTCTATATTCCTGGGAGGTAAAGCTGAATATTGCCACACAGCTCTTCCAAGTCTTCTATTTTACCCCTACCATTATGAAAAGAGCATAGTGCACACAGGTTTTTTTATATATCTCAACTAGGATAAATATAACATGTTTCAAAATCAGGTGATGTGTTTTCAATTAGTTGGTTGATGATTTGACAATTTTGTTTAGCTAGAACCTTGTTCCTATTTTATTGAGATACTATGATCCATGGATTATAAAAGTGATCTTTACAAAAGGAACTTTCCTTTCTTCAAGGTACATCATTGACAACAGTACCTAGTGGGATCTCCCCAGTCTTAGAAAAGTATCTACCAAACAGTAGACAGTCCGTACTGCTGTCACAAAACCAGAAAGTTTTGTGTCCTTTCTTATATAAGATCACTTGTGTGTATATGTGGAATATAAAATATAGCATATTTTTCAAACGGATTGTATCTTCTGTTGTCTGTTTCTCTAAGTACTAGCATGCTGAACTGTCTGAAGTTAAAAGAAAACTAGCTTTCTCATTCACTTATAACATTCCAAATTTTATTTACATTTAAGAAGACTTCCACAATAACATAAATATTTCGTGCAACAAATTACATACCTAGTGTTCCTGAATTTAGTGAAACTCACCTATTTATTTTATTTTTCTATTATGAGATACACAGTTCAAGATAGTCAATATTTATTACATAAAAAATGACTTAGTTGAACACATGTATTCTCGTTGATGTATTATGTCAACTTGAGAAATTTAGAAGTTTAATTCCTTGACTCAGCTGGGAGCCAGTGTTCTTACTTTGCAAACATCCTCATCCTGTGCAAGAGCACTGCATGGACCTTGTGTGAGCTCTACACCCCCACCTCAGTGTAGCCTGCTTGTAATATAGGAAAGCAGAGAGGCCGCTGCTGCTGCTTCTCCCTTTGCTCTTCACTGTTTTCTACCACCTTGAACTGTTGCCTTCTGCCATGTGCCACATTGCCTTAGAGCCAGCCTAGTATGGACTGAAACATCCACAAACTATAAGCAAAATATACTTTTTCTTCTTTAATTATGGGTATTGAGTATTTTCCCCAGCAATAAAAGAAAGATAACTGAGACATGGTGGCAGGTACCTGTAATCCCAGTACTCTGGGAAGCTGAGGCAGGAGGTCCTCCAGTAGAAGCTCATTTCTGCCCGCTTATTGATGTAGCGCAGTCCCATCTCAAAATTTTTTTTTAAATGGTGTGGGGAGTAGTTTAATGTGAAGGCTTTATGTTTCATCTTCATTTATTTTTTAAACTACATAAGTCTTTCTTTCTTTCTATTTAAGGGTCTACAGGGTGTTCAGGGTCTCACTACTACATTGGACTCATAGTGAGCCACCTGTTTATAGCCTCCCAAGAGCTGGGATTACAGGTACATGCCACCACGCTCAGTAAAACTACATATTTCTGTGGTGTATTTATACTTACCAGAAAGTATTATAGTCTTTCACAGAACTACTATTAGGTTCTATATGACATAAGTTTTTTCATCCTTATTCATGATACTGTAGTTATACCAATATATTATAAAATTAACCTTTTTTTGCATTTAGTACAGGGTCTACAGAGTCTACAAGATCTCACTACACAGATCAGACTTGTAGTGGTCTTCCTGATTTCAGCCTCCCAAGCCCTGGGATTACAGGTGCTCGCTACCATGCCCAGTCTCATTCACTGTCTCAGCATGTCCCAAGGGCAAGGCTGGCATGGCATGCTGAGGATTGATCCCCATCCCTGCATCTGCCTAAGCAGACACTTTGATCTGCTCAGCTATGTGGTCCACCCTATAAAATTACCTTTTAAATTATCTTTGTCTTAATGATTTTCTGGTACTAGAATAAATGATCCTATATTTACTCTTAAAGGAGAATGGGTTTATTCTGGCCTTTGGCTCCAGAGAGAGGTTAGGAGCTAGAGAAAAGAACACACTATCCAGGGCACAGCCCCAGGGTCCACTCCAAAAGCCCTGTCTCCTCACAGCTCCTTCTTTTGTAATGAAATCATTAATGGAGGCTGGAGGCATCTACCGATGAACACAAAACCCCAACAGCTGATTACCTTCCCAGTACATGAAAATATTAGGAAGCATTTTATATCTAAGCCATAATACTATTTATAAAAAATAAGCTGCAATTTTAATATGGCACTGGTATATAAGTGCTATAATTTGAGATTAGTCTCCACTTGCATGATAATGCTATGGCTATTTCTTTTTTCAAAATA
>PVKN010033130.1:0-12108 GCA_004027915.1 Capromys pilorides
AGTGAAAACATTTATGTCCAGTCAGCATACTTGATGCTCAGAGTTATGGTATTTTCACAAGTTTGATCCTGTGATAGGAATATATACACATAGATAACTCATAAAGGGAACATTGTTTTAGGAGCCTGGGTGATACTGCATTTCTAAAGAAACTGGATTTTTATGCCTATTAGCACCAAACCTTAGGCAAGTAATAGGAGCACTATTTAAATTTGATAAGAGAAGTTACTGGTTAGCTCTAGCAACAGAATGGAAGAATTTCGTTCTGTTATCAGAAAAGTTTTACCATACTGTTTCCTAGATGGCAGCATTTTATAGCTCAATCCCTATCTTGTGCAAAATGAGCAGATTTGACTTAGATGATCTGACTGCATATGGCAGCTCTTATGTTTGCGTTCATATTCTGATGACCATGGCATGAATATCTAATGCACTCTTTCCAATTTTGTGTTTGAGACTAGTCAGTACCACAAGTATTACAAAATCATTCCTCCTCCTGTTGGCATTGCTCATTATTGGCCAGAAGGAGGTAAGTTGATACCCAGGAGTCAGCAGAGCCTTTGTCATCTGCAGTCACTGATACTAATATTATTCATCAGTTTGTAAGTGAACCTCATTGTGTGTACACAGGAAGAAAACCCATCACATTTTCCCGTTAATCACCTTGGCTATACAGCTAGTAAAATTCTGAATGAAGTATCAATTTTAAGTTTTCTAATTTGTACCTAGGACAGAGCTGTTGCTTGTCATAGAAACAATAATGTTTAGGTATAGATATATAGCACACTGGAGTTCCAACAATTCCTTACATATTTTTTATCTTTAAATCTTTTTAGGGAAATCCTTTTTTTTTTTTTTGAGACAGGGTCCCACTGTTCAGTTCACGCTAGCCTTGAGCTCACTTTGTAGCCCAGGCTGGTCTTGAACTTGCAATGGTTCTCCTGCCTCAGTCTCCCAAGTGCCAGGATTATACACCTGTGCCACCATGCTTGACTCTTAGGGAAATCTTGTGAGAAAGGATTGTCCTTTACCTTCCTTTCCATAGATAAAATCCCCCTGGTACTGATGATAGTTTTGGCCAACGTCACACAACAAGTAACTGAACTGGTGGATGTTTAGGTAGACAAAAAAGGATGTTAGGGAGAAACAGGAGAGAAATGGCTATCCTTTGGAAGTCTTTCGTAACGTATTATTCCTTTGCTGGAATAAGACATTTAGGTGCTCCTAAGAGAAAAAATCTAGAAAGATGACTTAAGAGTTCATGATTTCTAATTCTACACTTCCAGACCAACCCTCTTATGAGTGATGTATGTTATAGAAAAATATTTCAGCTCAGGTACCAGTTTAAAAAGTTTGATGTGTAGTTTATTACACCAGACTGGAAATGTACATCCTATCCCATGATAAATTTGGTGTAGGATACAGCAACATCATTTTCTGAAGGAACTTTATTTTCTGTGTATGTGTTCTCCAAGTGTCAAGTTTCTGGTTACAATAATTTTGTAATATCTGAAATTATTGCTTTCTTGGTAGAGATGTATTGTGCCAAATTTTGTAATATACAAAAGCACTATATATTCTGTGATCTTATTAAACTGAAAAGCGAATATTCTAACATCTCAGAATTTTTGAACTGATTGCATGGTCATCTTCATTGATCACTTGTGATAAATGCAGAAGACATGTCAATGTTTTAACCATCATAATCTTGTATGATTCAGAATCATAACATATAAGTCAAAACAAGTATTTCAGCTTAAAAAAAAATGTTAACTTTCAAAAACATATGGTCCAACCCCTGGAGCAGCTCAGATCACAACTCGGGCAGCTCTGTGGGGAAGAAGACAGAGTAACAGTCGTTCTTACAGCCATTTGAACAGTGGTTTCCATGCCTGCACTTCTCCACGTTTGAGGAGCTGGGGCAGGACTCATGGTGATGATCCCTGTGGCTTGCGGATACCTACCTCATGGAGTTGGTGTGCAGGACTGATTGACTGGTTCAAACTTTGTGATTTAAAGTTTGTCGAATATTTTATTTTTAAATAAAAGCAATTAAAAATTTTTGAAGGTATATATAAATATATATTTTTTTTCTGAACTGTTGCAAGCCCTAATTACAATGATTACAGTGGGTTTGGTTTCCATTTCATTGTACTGAGGATTAGAACCCAAGGCCTTTGCACTGACCTGTATCCCCAGCCCTTTCTTTCCTTTTCTGTTCTTTTTTGTGTGGTACCAGGGATCAAACTCAGAACCTTGCACTTACCAGGTAGGCACTTATGTCACTGAGCTATCTCCCTGGGTCTTCAATTTTTAAAGACAGAGTCTCATTAAGTCAATAAGTTGTCCAGGTGAAGTATAAATTTCGATTGTCCTGCCTCATCCTCCCTGAGTGCTAGGATTACAGGTGTGCACTACCAAGCCTGGCTGCAGTGGCTTTCTTTTATTTGGTACAGGGTCTTGCTACACAGCTTGGACTTGTAGTGATCCGTGTCACCCTTCCCAGTGCTGAGATTACAGGTGTGCACCATCACACCTGGTTTTGGGACCAGCACAGTATGTGATACTGGGAATTGAACCATTGTCTTTGCACTTGCCAAAGCCTCTTAAACCACGAGCTATTTCCCCAGCTTTCTATTTTTTACATGTGTACTTTTTTTATTATATCCCATAACTTATGTGGGCATTTTTGTTTTTGGTACCAGGGACCAGACTCAAGACTTTACGCTTGCCAGGCAGGTGCTTATGCCACTGAGCTATTTCTCTGGCCCACTGTGGAAATTTTATTGTACATACACATTTTTCTATGGGCTTACATCTAAAATTGTGTACTTTATTATGATGGCAATTTTGGCTATACATGATCTATTTTTTTAAGTAATGATCTTACAGTTTATTCCTTACATTATAATTCAGCTCTATAATAAAATCACTCACAGTGGTCCTCCTGTCTCAGCCTCCTCAGTGCTGGGATTATAGGCATGTGCCACCATTGCCAGTTTAAGGAAAATTATTTAATCTGAGCAATTTAATTCTGACCAAAAAAAGGTTGATTTTAGTTAAATAGATTATGCTAAATCTCTATAGATTGGTCTTTTACCATTTTGACTGTATATTTAAAAATTACAAGAGCCGGCGATATAGCTCAGCAGATTAAGTGCTTGCTTAGGTAAGCACAGGGGCCAGAGTTCGATCCCTGGCACTGCTTGCTGTGCTGGCCCCAGCCCTGGGTGTGCTGAGCAGATAATGGAGTCTGGGTATGGTGACACACACCTGTAATTCCAGCACTAGGGAGGCAGAAATTGGAAGGATCACTGAGTCCCAAGCTGCATAGCATGACCCTACACAAGGAAAAAAAAAAGTGTTTTCTGAGTCTGTGCTCTCATCTCTCTTACAGTGCCCCTCATGCTTACCCTCCAGCTGTTGGGTTTGTTTTCTTTAGTACTGGGAATTAAACCCAGAGCCTTTGCACTGAGTTTCATTCCTGGCATATTTTAAATTTTCTGTTTTTCATCAAGGGTGGTATTCAATTTCCTAGGCCGGGTTCAATCTTACAATCCTTCTTGAGCCTCAAGAGTGCTGGAATTACAGGTATTAACCAGCATGCCCAGCCAGCTCTTTGAAACACTAGGTACACTCCATGCCCATCTATTGATAGCAGTCCATAAACCTGGGATTGGCTGTAGAAAAAAGAGGTATTCACAGCTTTTCTGGCTTCAGTCTTGTGTGTGTGTGTGTGTGTGTCTTTTTGAGACAGGGTCTTGCTATGTGTTCAGCTGTCCTTGAGCTCACTCCTAGTCCAGGCTGGCCTCAGTCTTAAGGATCTCCTAATACAGGTCAACACTTTACCTCTGACAGGAGACAAAACTTTCACAGATGTTCTTGAGCACTTGACAGTCTTTATGGTGTCAGTATAAGCATCCACTCCTTCACTGTAAACTATGAAGGGTGTCATCAGCCAATGTCCTCATCTTCTGATTAGTCCATGTTACACACAAGGAGTACATGCCCCATTAGAAAACAGAGCATTGTTCTGACAAAACTGTCCCCAGTGCAGGCTTGATCATATCTAACAGTTTAGATTTCGTTTTAAAAACAAAACTAAAAATACCTAATACTCAGATCAAAATAGTTAACACATCTTTTCTTTTAGTTATTAGCACATACTAACTGCATACATTAATGAATTTCACTGTGACATTTAATAACACTTCTAATAGGTCTTAGAGAAAAAGCTAGTTTATAATGTAATCCTAAATTCTTTTTTATTTTTTGCAGAACCAGGGATTGAACTCAGGACCCTGTACTTGCCAGGCAAGCGCTTATTCTACTGAGTTATCGCCCCAGCCCCCTTAAGCTCTTCACAGTACTTTTTGTGGTATTTTCAGATGAAAATCAGATAGCTCACCAGAAAAAAAATTACACGTTTGGGGAAAACAGATTTTTGAGAACTACATTCCATAAGTGGAAGATGCTAAAAGACCAAAGAACAAAGCAGACAGATGCAGGACTGCACAAAAGGCAGTATATTAAGGGCCAAGAGAAGCAGCATAACTTGGGTAACACTGAGATAGGAGTCCCATACCCGAAGGTATGAGGAAGAGATTCTGTTAAAACTATACAAAGGTGGTCATAGCAAAAGGAATGTACATAGGCTTTCTCAAAAACTAGTAACCTATAAAATGTTGGTAAGGAAGTCCAGGAATCAGCAGCCAGTACGGAATACAAAAACTATCTTACCAACTTTGTTTATCCTGTATGACTTTGTTTATCCTGTATGTTCTAGTCACCATGATGGGCAAAATAGCAGTTATAACTGAAATGTCTATACGTATGTCAATCTTAATACCAACAACATACATGAACCATTTTGAGTTCTTGGGATTCACCAAAGACCTGTGGGTTTGTGGACCCCAAATTAAGATTTCCTTAGTACCATAGCTTTATTCTATAGGTGAAAAGGAGGAGGTCCACAGAGCATGGATGCTATTAAAAAAAAAAAAAAACAAGAGCCAGGCATGGTGAGCATGCCTGTATCCTAGCACTCTGGGAGGCTGAGGTAGAAGAATCACAAGTTTGAGCCCAGCCTGGGCAACTTGGGACTCTGAAGACATAAAATAGAGGTTGGGGTGTGGCTTAGTCCGGAGGCCGTGAATTCAAGGCCTAATTACTCCTCCCACCACAGACATACAGACACATAGACTGGAATGGAAAGAAGAATTTAGCAGAGGGAAATTCAGCCATGGGACAACTAAACTGGCTGGTTTCATTCTAGGTTAGTAAAAAATCAGCAGTCCACACTGGCTAATAGTCCCGCTGCTCCTTCAGTTTGCCTTCTCAAGCTCTAGGACTTTATACTCTCTTCAGTCTTTCTGCAGTCCTGTAACCACAATTACCGTTTCCTAAGTCATTCTTCCTCTTCCAATTCTTCTATTTGGGTAAGTAGCTTTTATTCTTTTATTAGGCCTTTTGCAAGTCAAGTAATGGCCTTCACCTTCACCATCCACCTAAATGCTCACGTCAAACATTGAAGCAAGAAATTCAAGCCCAAGTGACCCTCGATAGCTACTACAGTCACATAGCCACTGATCAGCAAATCCTAGCAGTTTCACCATCTATTTATCTAAAATTCCCATCACTCCCTCTGCTACCACATTGGTCTAAGGTACTACCATCTTCTGCTCCTGGAAGGGGCTCACTGATGGAAGTTCAGACTGGTACCTCATAAAGGACAGAGGCAAGACTATGAATTTGCTAAGGTGGGCCAGGGTTTGGTCAGTCATCTCAGTTCTAGCTTTGTAACTCTGGAGGGATCTTTACAGCTTGAAAGACTATTAGTTCCCATGAGCTGATTATCTGATTATTCTTGTTTGGGATGGGATGCCCTGATTCCTATAGGGAGCACTGTCTTTCCTCAGGGAGATGGTACCATGCATGATCTACAAGTCCATGCTTTTTTCCTCAAACCTAAGGTGAGTACAGATGTAGAACAATGGCTAGAGACCTACAGGCACTGTTTACTTCAGGTCATCTGGAAATGGATTCCTTGAAAGCTGTGCCTTATAAATCCTGAAAACTACTTCCACAATTCTTCATCTTGGAATGAGATAAGCTAAATTTAGGGCTAACCAATTATTGCAGTAACTACTGAAGCAATTAACACATCGATGTGAAGAACTAAGCAAGACTCTGCATAGTGACACTTCTGTGTACTGCCCCACAGCATTCCTGATATATCTAGGCACCTTAACACAATGTTATTTCATTTTATTTTGCTCTTGTCTTCCACTCAGTAGACTATATAAGCCTTATGAAGCTGGAAACCATGTTTAGTCTTCCTAACACAGGAGTTATTATGAGTAGGCCGAGCAACCTTATCCTAAACAGCTGCAACCAAAAGAGCTGACTTAAGCAGTTGTTAGTCAGGTAGCCAATTAGGATTAGAAACATAAAACACATGGAATAAGAAGTTATGAAAAGAATAGAGGACAGATCTCTCCTCCTAGGAAAGGAAGAAAAGTAGTAGAGTATGCTAAATTAACAGCTCTTCCACACCTCCATTGTATGATAATTTCTTTAACCTTTATCTTTGAAATATCACCATACAAAAAACCTACATAAGGTCATGACAAAATAAGCATGTTGGATTTCTTTCCCCTCTTGGTTATCTAAGAGCTTCTTATTTCTAATAAATACTCTGAATTTCTTCTGTAGTCAAATTACTATCTGGGGAGGCAATGAGCTCAGATTTATGCAAACTTAAAGGTTTTATCAAGTGTACTCCCAGATCCAGCACAAAGCCTACCACAGTAGTAGCTTAATAAATAAAAGCAAAACCAGGACAAGGCAAGATCACTTACTCTTCCATTGTTATCACCGCAGAAACCAGATGACCAGCCCTAATTGTCTCCAGGCATCTAAAAGCAACAGAGAAAAAATTTTCCCCAGCGTTGACATAGGGTCTCAGTATGTATTCCACACTAGCTTTGAACTTGGAGCTTTTGTCTCAGGTTTCTGACCAGTGGAGTCACAGGTATGCAGAACCACACCTTCCTGAGAATGAATCGTTTTAAAATGTGTGCTACTTAAGACTATTTTGGGGACATAGCTCAATGCTAGAATGCCTGCTTAACACACACAAGACCCTGGTGTGTGTGTTAAGCACCACATACACAAAAGCCCTATTCACCATTTTAGTCAAATGTCCTTGTTCATCTCTAACCTCATCTTGTATTTGTTCTCCGGATAACCATGAGGGCCTGATGAGAATGCTAATGAGAGTTAAGAGGTATTTTATTCTATAAAAGAAAAATAGTCATAAGGTGCTTTCTAGGTGAAAACTAGCTGATCTCAAGATTTCGGGTCTAGGCAGCTGTTGAACAGTTAATCCAGATGAAAATTCTGGTCAGTACGTTTACCAGCTGCTGTAGTAGCACAGATCGGTAATCCCTGCACATAGGAAGCTGAGGCAGAAGGATCCTCTGAGTTCAAGGCCAGCCTGGGCTACACAAGTGAGCTCAAGGCCAGCCTGCATTATACATTGAGAACCTTTCTCGGGACAAAAAAGAATGTATTTTCATGGAAGTAAAATACTTAAGAAATCATGGCACTTGAGTTCAAGGGACTAGGTGCTCTAAGAAAGGCAAAAGTAAGAATCCTGAGGGAAATGTCACCATTTAAGGGAGCAGAACAGTGCAGTACAAGGTCCATGATATTGTTCAACAGTCCACCCTCCGGGCTGGGATTTAGCCGAAAGGGGCAGAGAAGCAGCCTATACACCGGTTGTTTCACTTAAGAAAATCACTCGCAATTTCGCGTCCATGAACAGCCTGCAGAAGCTCTTCTGCCTCGCAGCACACGATTTTCTTGTTTCCTTGCTAAAATGCTTCACCCCTGTGGATCTACCTGAAAAGACAGATGAGATAAGATAAAGATTAGCACGCTGAGGGACTGGTCCACAAAATTTTGTAAATCACACATCATCTATCACGCCGTTTTACAGGTAAATAATAATGACAATATAACCTACTAGAACTTATGGGACACGATGAAAGCAGTTTTGTTGTTTTTGGGGTTTTTTGCGGAACCGGGGATTGAACTTAGGTCCTTGCGTTTGCATAACGCCGTTTTAAAGAAGTACAAACACAACTTCAACCGCACACCAGCTTCTCTGTTTACCATGCTGAGCACCAAAAGGAAAAATATACACACACACCAAATCCGCGCAACGCCAGGGTGAGCGAAAGCCCGCTCCGCAATTCCTCTTTCTACCTTGACTCCTCGCGCAAGCACACCCTTTCTCGCGACTAGACCTCGGAAGCCCCGCCCACTCCCGCGATGCTAATGGTGGCGGGGACCCGACTGGCTTCAGCCAATAGTATCCTTCGCAGGAAACGTTACCTCTGATCTCTGGGCTAATCAGAGACGTTGAAGAACTTCTCGCGAGAGGTGAGGTTGAAGCTGCCTCCGCCATCTTAGAGATGGGAGAAGGGTGATGGTTGTGGCTCTTCCGCTAATGCAAACAACAAAACAAGCAAAGTAAGTCACTCTCGAGTGTGCCTACCATCCCTGTAACAGTTCACGAAAACCTACAGAAGAAACAAGAATCTCAAAGTCGAGCGCAGCGACACTGAAAGCACCTTTACCTGCCTTGTAGGGCGGCAGAAGTGAAGTGACTGAGATCCATAAGAATGGTGCAGTCCTGTTCCGCCTATGGCTGCAAGAACCGATATGATAAGGATAAGCCTGTTTCTTTCCACAAGTAAGTATACCTCGCGGCTAGCAGGTCGGCCTCCGCTAGGCTGAGAGCGCGCGGCCGGGCGGGGCGGGGCGAGCCAGGCGCGCGTCCGTGCGGCCGCTGACGCGGGGTGGGGGGGCGGGGGCGGGGCCTCAGGCTGGGGTCCTAGACTGGGTTTCAGCCGGGTCGTGCTGCTCTCCGTGGGCCTTTGCTGGCCGCCGAAGTCCTAGGGACGCTCCACCCTTTGGAGTTGTTAGAAATTACTTATGGTCAATTTGAAATAAAAACAAAGATCATAAACCGGTAGGAGACGCTGTTTTTGTTGTTGCTGTGGATAGGAGGCGTGAAAAGAATTAACTATTGATTCTTGAACCCAAATTCTAAGCATTTATCTTCAAGAATCCTTATGTTTTAGAGGAACTTGCTGGTATCAGTATATCGGTAAAATGAATCTGTCTCAGCACACATCATTGATAATGTGAATACTAGTAACAATCCCAGTGGGGGCATTATAAGGATTGATATGAGCAATTACAAACTTATCCCTATTTATCCAGGAGTTACTGCAGTTTAGATTCCGGGGTGAATAAAGACTCTTGAAACTAGAAAAAGAAAATTCCAAACTGAAATCACTTCATGAAAGATGGTCTACAAAGTGTGACATTTTCATTAAGCCAGTTGCAAGACTTCTCTGCAGAATTCTTTTGACTGTTGTGACTGATAGCTAAGAAGTCAAACCCAGTAGTAAATTTTACGGATTATTTATAGGGAAATAGTTACAAAAGAAAAATTTTAACTATTCCTTCAGTGTTTTGGGGAAGAACTGTTTAATAGGGATTGTAAATGCGTGTTGTATGTTAGATGTAATGTGAAGTGGGCCTACAGAAATAAAAATGCATGAAGCATAGTGAGATGTCCTCTGTGTTGGCACCCAGTGATACTGTGTATATCAGTAATTAAGATTAATATACACATATCAGAATATTGTTTCAGCTGAACGTTAAAAGGCTGACAATCAAAATCCAACCTCCATGTTATCCCTTAACTAAAAGAACAGTTTTAGAGCAAGTAGGTGGAAAGATCTTAACAAACCTCACAACACAGAATTTGTAGTCCTTGGGCCAGGAGTCTTCCCTAGGTACTGAATTTTATAAGAGGTTGCTATCTTAGTTTGCAGTTCCTAAGGCCATTTCCAGCAAAGATTTTCTAGGAGAGCTTGCTCTGCAAAGAAAAGGGACTACTGTAAAGAATTGGCTAGATTTTCATGATAATAGCAGAGTCTATGTCCAACATACTTTACTTGGGCAAAACTGTGGGGAATAGATTGAAAATATCCTTCTTTGGTTGTTTTCTAATTACTTCAGTGTACCAAGTCTTTGACCTGGAGAAGTAGAATGATAGTACATTTAAACTCCTAACTAATAAACCTGGCCCTAATGGGCATAGCACAGTTAAGAGAGAAAATAATTTCTTTATCATTGTTGCCTACAGATTCATTAATTGAAGCATTTTTGGAGGTTTGAAAAGTTTTTATTGGAAGGAAAAAACTAGCTCCTGGGTTTCCACATGAGGTGGCCATATGGCCCCCTATCTAGAGCTAATTATACATATACAGAGTACAGAAATTGCTCACTTGTTTAGTGGTCACTTATCACAGGTAGCTCTGTGGATTTAAAAACAGCATTTGGAACTCCGAGCTTTTAATCCAGCTCTCCATCTCCTAGTGTTTATAGGAAATGACTCTCACAAGGACCTGGTTAATTTGCATCATAATTTTCTTAAAATTTAGGAATTTAGTAGAAAGTTGTTGCACCTCCCTTTATGAGGGGATGAGCTGCATTTCACACTGTCAGAGGAAATTCATTCTTTGTCCAAATTCTTGTTTCATTGGCTATGTTTAATTTTTACCAGTTTGGCTGGACACTACTCTATTTCACCCAAGTAAGTTGCTTTACTCACAAGGTAATAAATAAATTTTTCTACATTTCACCCCAATGATGAACTACCTTTAACTGCTGCTAAGGGAGAACAGCAGAAGATGGAATCTAACTGTTCCTGCTGAAAGGAGTTGATGTAGGAGCACAGACTTTCTCCAGAGATCTGATGTCGGCATTTGGACAGAAGTCATGTTAAGGTCTAAGAATTATGGACTCTGTTTACAGGATCAGTCTAGTTGACCCCAGTAAAGGAGTCCAGCGCATTTACTGTTGACTTCATTTGTATGCCCATTTGAGTTTGACAGCCTGTGAGAAGAAACACATTTTACCAGGAAATAAAGAATTCTTGGCCCAAACATAAGAATCAGAATGAAAAAACAAGTTGGAGAAGGATCCAAGGTTAAACACTATTTTTAAGGAATTAGAATAGGTATTGTAACTATGAGAGTCCTAGACCTGCTATTTATGGAGGTTGTCTATACCTCTAACATTTATTTTGTTTTAAGATCTTTCTTCACCTGATGTCCATTGTTTATCTAAAGACAAGTTGTAGGTGGGTGTGGTGATGTACACAAGTGGGGCAACAAAGTGAGCTCTTGGCCAGCCTGAACTGCATAGTGAGACCTTGTCTCAAAAAGACTGAAGAAAGAAGTGGGGGGTGGGAGTGGGGGAAGAGACAAATTTTATTTATTAGTGCATAAGTGCTGCTAGATCTAGCTAAACTCTGGTTTTGAAGGATAATTTAAAGATTCTTGTTGAGCTTCTATAGCTGCTACTATGGCTTTCTGATCTCATTAAACTATAATAGTGGTCAACTACAGGTTAAGCTAGAGGCTGCTAACAGGAGTCATAATAATTCGAGACCCCTCTCCATTTCTAAACTATATTTTTATTATTGTTATATTTTCTGCTGTGTTTTAAGACTAAGTTAAGTGAGACCTGTGTTAAACAAAATTAATCTGTTGCTATGCATTTCACAGTAGTTAAGGCTCTTCAGGGGTTAATTTCAGAACCATATACGGACGCTTTTACCTCCACTGTCAGTGTCAGTCACCAGGATGGATTATGCACTTGACCATGTGGCTTCTTGTAGAAGTATGGGATGTGTTTTTCTCTTTATTTGGCCTCTTTTAGGCAGTGTACAGTAGTTGACTCCTGTAGGGTCCAATAATTTCCCTACTCAGGAAGTCAGGTGACTTTCCAAAGTTATAAGAGCTTCTGGAAAGGTCCTTCATGTCCTTCCTTTGTTGGCCTTGGAAGGTCAGGGACAAGGTATTGACTGACATGTTAGCCCAGTTATCCTTTCTTAGCTTTGGTCTCCAGATTTAAGTTGTTCGATCAGTTACACCAGTATTATAGTAGGAGCAGTAGGTTTAACTATTTTATGTACATACCAGCTCCATGAAATATAAATAATGACCAGAGAATTGTTAT
>PVKN010033131.1:0-12107 GCA_004027915.1 Capromys pilorides
GGGGGGGCACGGGCAGGACATTTCCCTGGACTCCAGACCTGTTACACCACTAGGAATCAATGACAGCCCAGGAAAACAGCAGACATGTTGCTCCAACCCATGAGAGCTGCAGTGTGGGCTGTGCTCAACAAAGCCATGGGTTTAGTTTCATGGCTCAAAACCATGTGCAATAATAAAGCCATAGTAGCACTATTGCCCTTCTTCCCACTTTGTAGGATAATAACCAAAGGCTCAGAGGAACTGGCGTGCTCAAGATAGCTCCATAGCTACAATTGGTAGGACAGAGATTTGCCTATGCCAAAGTGTGTGCTTTTCACGGAACCCCCTCCAGCCCT
Source organism: Capromys pilorides (assembly GCA_004027915.1). Classification (NCBI taxonomy): domain Eukaryota; kingdom Metazoa; phylum Chordata; class Mammalia; order Rodentia; family Capromyidae; genus Capromys; species Capromys pilorides. The sequence continues at coordinate 336 of PVKN010033131.1, forward strand.
ATGGTCAGCCTCTCCTCTCTGAGCCTGCGCCTCAGGACCACAGTGAGGGTGTCTCTGTTACTTTTCTCTTGTTGGTCAAACAAAATATTCGACACCCAGAATTAAGGAAGGAAAGGTTTATTTAGCTCACAGTTGGTGGAGGTTTCAGTCCATACTCAGCTGGCTCCAAGGCAGAGTGGCACATGGCAGAGGGCAGCAGATCATGGTTGTGGAAAACAGCAAGAGCAAGAACAAAAACAGAAGAGCTGTGGCAGAGAGCAAGCCTCTCTCCCCTCCCTACATTGCATCCAGCCTATCTGCCCCAGGCCAGGGGAAGCACTCACACCCATATTCCCACCATTGGATCATGAATTAATCACAAACTCTAGAAGCCCATCCCATGACTGCATGAGGCTTTAGGGGAACACCTAGACACAAACCATAACAGAGGGTAAATCTAACTTGCAACTTTGGTAAGTCACTAATCCACTTAGATCATCTCACAGTTGCTGCCTAGGCTATGACTACCAAAGAGCCTGTTCTTGTTTTCCTTAGGTTTTCTATTTTTCTCTTTCTGGAAATGGGGCTAACATATGCACATGGTTTCTTCCTTGGTTTCTAGTCATTTGTTTCTTCAATTGGCATTCATTCAGTACTGACAGCATGCTAGGATCTGGTGCTGGATACACCAAGAGGAGAGCTGAATTTCACATTCTCTGTTACAAGCAGTGATGAGGGCCAGGATGGGAACTGGGGAAGAAAACAGTAGCTCATGGGGAATGGCAAGCAGCTGAGTTTGGGAGGTCAAGAAATAGGTTGGTTTAGAAGCTGAACTTATTAGTAGGTAAGAAAAATAGGTAGAGGAAACACAGCCAAAGGAGGAGTATGTGATTGTAGGCAAGCAGTGAACGCATTTTATATTCTGGGGAGGGGAATTGGACTATGTTAGAAATAGGAAGAGGCAAGAAGACATTTGTTACACAGATGGGGGGTACGTCTTTCCTTGGAACTGGAGGAAAAAAAGGGCTGCAAACGTCCATTCATTACAGTAGCCCCCTGCTGTTTTGCAGTTCAACTTTCGCAGACTCACTGTGTTGTGGGTTGTCAAAAAATATTAATCTAAATTATTTATTGCTGATTTTGCACTATGTTGCGGGATTTTGTGTTAGTGTACAGTATATATATGTTGTTAAAATTATGTAGACTTGCAAGTTTAGAAAATGGTTAAGCACATTAGAGGTGTTTTTAAAAGTGCTGGGAAGATTTATGAGAGTGTGGGAAGGGTTTATAAAGCCTTAAAAATATATATATGTATATATATACTAAAATAAATGGAACGTCACTACTTCGCTGATTTTCACTCATCGCCGAGTGTCTGGAATGTAGCCTCTGCGATAAATGACGGCGCGCTGAAGTCACTCACCTGGCCATCAAGCCACATTAACTCTTGAGACACGTATTGAACGGTGTGAGGTGCCAGCATTGCTATGCTAGGAAATGAGGATGTAAAGTAGAAAACAATAAAATCCGTTACCTCTCTGCTGAGCACCAACCCGTTGTGCTCTATCCTAATAGTAATCTTAGGTACTGAATGTTGATCATATTTTTGTGCGTGTAGTATTTTACTTAATCATCACAACTGTAGATGCTCATGTTACCATTTTTAGATGAGGAAATGGTGACATACATGGAGATTAAGTGACCTGCCCAAGGTCCACAGTTCATGAGTGGCAGAAGCAGGCTTTAAAGCTAGTGAGTCTGTTGATTGCTCCACCTCCCGAAGCTTGTGGGTCCAGTGGGAGTGGATGGATGTGCTGGTAAGCAGTACAGCAGATTCCTACCTCTGGGAGGAGGGGTTAGTGGCTGACTGGGTAAACAGAACGCCCTCTCCTGTAATGTACTGGGGAATGCTGGTCACAATATAGCAGCAAACGTTTTAGAAGGTTGCTGAGTAAGAAGAAAACTAAGGAAAACCTCCAGGGGTCAAGGACGAAGAGAGAACCAAAAAGTAAAGTGGTGAGTATGCGAATTGATGCTGGGGCAGCCTGGAGAGGAGAGTTGGGTGTTGCTTGTCTAGGATTTGGGAGATTTGGATTTTATTGCCCAAGGAGAGAAAGAAAGCAAGGTCTTGGAACTGGCTAAGGCAAGAGTTCATAGCGAGAACCACAGGTAAGAATGAGCCCCGCCCCTACGCCCCACCCGGTCAAGACCTCAGTGAAATGGGGACTGTAGGACTAGGGTGATGACCAGGCTCTGAGGAAGAGAAAGCAGGCCACAGGAGGATTATATCCATGGGTTTGAGACTCCAGATTATACTTCCTGCTGATCCAAGAATCAAGTTGAGATATCTATGTAAAAATGACCACAGGGTAGTAATGGTCCTGGAGTTTCTAACAGAAAGAAAAGTATATCACATAACGTGACAACCTCTGCTCTACCAGCGAGGCTTTCTGAAGATAAAAAGTCACTGAAGATGAGCTTGTACTTCCAAATTACAACACCAATGCCAAAAAGGAAAACAGTGTCACACAGAGGGGAATCAGCCGAAGAAATAGACGTGAAGATTCGGCCCTTGAGAACCGAAACTGACAGAAACCTGGATGGAGCCAGTTGTAGCACTACGACAGGGTAATTTGCGTACTGGAAGGATGCTCAGGGTCTGAGCACGCTCGGGGTCCGAGGACGCTCAGGGTCTGAGGATGCTCAATGCCTAATATAAGTGATCAACCTATCAGATTCAGAAAAGGCCTCACTCTGCTCACCTTTGAGCATAGACTGAAAGATGGAAGGATAGAAATGTACAGAAAGGATTTCTGGAGAGTGGCATTAGGGTTAGAGGGCTACACACTTGTCAGAGTTTTCTAGAGAGACAGAACTGATAATTTCTCTCTCTTCTACTCTCCCTTTCTTCCCACACCCACTTCCCATTAGCAGGATTGTCTTATTCTTTTTCTCTTTAGGCTTTTAACTAATTAGGCTTACTTACATTATGGGGATTACTCATCTTTACTCAAAATCTACTACTTAAAATGTTAATCACAGTGAAAAAATACCTTCACAGCAGCATCTAGACTTGGGTTTCACTGAGCCTTTAGCACTACAGCCTACCAAATTAACGTATAAAATGAACCTCCACAGTGTGGTCCCTGAGACAGGCTGCGCAAAGGGAGGCGAGGAGATCTGCTGAGGGTGAGGACAACAGAGATGGCTGAGAAGAGTAAGGAGTCAGGAACACAAAGGTGGGGCTTTGGAGAAGGGCTCCTGGCCCCAGTGGGGCTCAGCTGAGGGCGACTGTGAGTGAGTGAATGAATGAAAACTTAAATGACACCAGAGAGCCTAACTGACGAGTCACATCCCTGGCACTGAGGCAAGAGAGGAAAAAGATGGGCCTGGGGCAGGTAGGTATGTGAGGGCACCCAAAGACCCTCCTGCTCTGCCTTTCTCTGCCCCAAGCATTCTAGAGGGCTTCTGTTTTCCACACTTTCAACTTAATTTGAGTTTTTTTTTGAAGAATACCCCCATGACATATCTCTCCTTATCCAGTGTTCTGGAACATGTCCCCGGGCCAGTGTTTCTCATGCCCTGTTGGCTGACAAGCCTGGAGCTCTAGCTTTTGAGAACCTATCATTTGCAGAGCCTAGACACAAGCACACATAAAACTGTACACAGAAGCCATTCAGAAAGGTCCCAAGGGATGAATTCTGTGATGAGCAGGAGGAAGTGCTTGAGAGGCCCAGCTGGGGCCAGACTGGGAATTAGTGTAGGACAAACCTCCAACACACGTGTGAGTTTCTTCTTAAGACAAAAAATATCAATGTATGGGTTGTTTTCTCTAAGCTAAATCCTCAATATTTGGGTTTAGTTGTAGTGTTGGCACTTCATGATGAGTGAGTTTGGGGTTGCACTTGGAACACTCACTCTGCCGTCCTTGGTCTCAGCACTGGGCTCTGGTCCTGATTCTTCTGTTTCTTACCTCTGTAATTTGGGCAAACTAGAGCAGTGGGTCAGTCAGTTCTTTGTCTCTGTGGTCAAATACCTGAGATATCAACTTAAAAAGATTTATTTCGGCCTGAAGTTTCAGACCATAGTTGATTGGCTTCATTGCTGTTAGGTGCCTGATGAGTTAGAAACAGTGTGACCAAAGGGTATAGGAAAGGAAGGCTGCTTGGCTAGGGAGATAGCTCAGCAGAATAAGTGCTGGCCTGGCAAATGCAAGGGCCTGAGTTCAATCCCTGGTTCCATAATTAAACAAGCAAACAAAACAAAGATGGAAAGAAAAGCTGCTTATCTCATGGCAGCTGGGGAGCCAGGCAGGAGGGGAACCAGGGCCAGTAACCCCTCAAGGGTGTGCCCCCACTGACCTACTTCCTTTAGCTGGGTCTCGCCTCCTACACTAGTCCAGCTGTGCACATTGGTGAGGTCGGCACCAGTAGAATCCAGTCACCTCTTTCGGCCCTACTGAACATTGCTGCACCAGGGATCAGACCATCAATGTATGAGTCTTCATATTTAAATCACAACAGGCACATATTCCCTGCTCCTCAGGCCTAATAAGGTTGTTCTAGGTTCTAATGATTTCACTAATGTGGAAGTGCTTTATAAAACATGGCACTAATGATAGGTACTACATGTACACAAAGAAATAAGGGATTTCAGTGTTGTGGATAGGTTAGGAAGGAGACAATAACTGTCTTCTAGCATAGAAATCTTTACTAAGTACCTGCTGCACTCCAAACCTTGTGGATCTGAGACCATGTTCATGTGGTTTCTTATTTACACCAATAAATATTTCTGGCAGAATTTTTGGTTCAGACTAATCATATCTTGCCTCTAGGGGTGAAAATTAAATGGTAGATTAAAGTAGAATTCAGAAATATCTGACTCCAAAACCCACGGTCTTCCTGCCACACAGTGTGGGAGGTGGGCATTTGCATAATACTTTTGTTATTGTTGTTGGGATCAGGCCAAACCCCCTTTGCCACCTGGTTGTCATTAGAGCCTCCCCTGGCAGGCTACATTGTGAGATGGCTTGTGCAGAAGACTTCCTGTGAAGGCATTGCTGGGTTTACTGAGGACCTAGGCACCCACAGCCTTCTTAAGAGTGCTAATAACACTTAATAAACATGATGGAGAAAGGTCAGCCTCTGGGTGTTGTGCCAATAGGAGATAAACTTGCCCTGAAACATCTGTTCTCTGTTATTGTTGTGCAGACGGGCTGCAGTGTCTTCTGATTAGTTCATGAATTAAGTTGGGGGGAGGCAGTAAAACAGACTGATGCTCCCATCTCTACTGCACCTCTGGGACCAGGATGGGCCAGAGTGCCAGGTGTGGGGAGCTGCAAGCCCGAGCAGCAGGAGGAAGGGAGGGCTGAGTCTGCCTGCTCAGAGGGAGGCTGAGATTCTGGTGTTCTTCCCACCTGCTGGGCTTTGGAGCAGAGGACTTGGAGAGCCCCTCTTTTTTTGCCTGACCACAATAGATATTTCATTAGGAGCCATCGTGCAAGGGCCACCCCTCATCTCTAGTCCAGTTTCTGTCCCAAAGCAGAGGACCACTGTACGCTCATGGAGAGGAGTGAGGCATTGTTAGTGATCTACCGCTGCATAACAAATTCTCCCCGAGTGTAGCAGCTTAAAACAACCACCATTTATTATCTCCCACAGCTTCCAAGGGGAGGAATCGGAAGCTGCTTAGCTGACTGTTTCTGGCTCAGGTCTCCCAAGGCTGCAGTCAACTCCAGGCCCTGTGGGGCTGAGGACCTTCACTCCCAAGCTCACTTGTGACTGTCAGCGGGTCCCCGTGAGACGCTGTAGCACCTGGCTATGGAGCTCTGTCCTTAGCGCTGCTCACAGCAGGGTAGCTTCTCCAGAACAGTTTAGTAGAGAGCTGTGGAAGAGAGCTTGAGCATGCAACGAGCAGCTAAGATCACCATGGCCATCTCAGAGCCTGGTGGGAACCTGTATGCTGGAGTCCTGGAGAGAGGCCTGTCACCTGGGGACCTGTCCTCTGGTTCTAACAACATGATGAAGACCTCTCCACCAGTACCTTCTGAGATAAAGTTCAAGTTTCCTTACACGGCTTACAAAACCTTTCAGTTTCCTCCCCAGCACCTCCAGCCTCACTTTCTGCCCTCTTCTCCAGTCACCCCAAGTTCCAACTACACAGACCATTGGTTTGCATTCCTCTGTGTCCTTAGGCTTGCCATTTCCCTTCTCCAGATGGTAGATTTCTGTGTCACAACCCAGTTTTGTGATCTCCTTTGTGAAACTTTCCTGGGCAACTCCCCAGAAGGCAGCGATCTCTGTCAGCACCTCAGAAACACTCTGCTCCTCTCCAGAGCGCTAACGCAGTCCTTGCGGAGCAAGCGTGAGAGTGTGCCTGCTGTGTGTGGCAGGCAGTGCTCTGGGCTGCAGGCACAGCCTGTGGTGAAATGGGCACAAGTCTTGCCTCACAGATTCATGTTGTGGAGGTTGCAGATGAACAGATGCGCCCAAATCACGGAGGGAGTTAGGTGCTGGTGAGTGCCCTGGGCAGTCACGAAGCCGAGCAGGGTGAGGCTGAGTGTTCCCACTGAGGAGAAGGCTGCTTCCTGCACTTCGCTCAGGAAAGGCTTCACCAATGGGCCGTGGGGCCCAGGCAGCAAGTGAAGCAGTGAAGTAGGAGGCTGCCTGGGAACGGGGTAAGTGCAGTCATGTGCTACATAGGGGTGGGGCATGTTCTGAGGTGTGTCCCCTAGGTAATACTGTCGTTGTATTTACAGAACGTAGTTACCCAAGCCTAGCTTATACACACATGCATAAACACACACACATACCTCAGCCATAAATTGTGTATATTTCTCTGTGTGTGTGTGTGTGTGTGTGTGTGTGTGTGAGATAGCTTATTGTTCCTACAAGCATAAGCTTAACTCAACCAGAAGAGGAACCAATGCAATCAAGAGGCCCGGTGAACACAAGATGCACACAGCTTCTGCCAGAATAGCCCAGCACATTGGTTTATAGTATGCATTTTTATAAGTGGAAGGCATATATTCTGGAATAATGATCCAAAATTTTAGTAGATCTATAAACCAGTAACATAATTGCTTGTTATCCTGATCAAGTGTTGTGTACTGTACATCATTGTGTGTGCCCTGCCTTTGTAGGACTGGCAGTGCAGTGAGCTCGCTTGTGCCAGTGCCACCACACACATGGAGCGATGTGTTGTGCTGGGACATGACAAGGGCTCCGACATCACTAGGCACAGGAATTTTTCTACTCTGCTGTAATTTTATGGGACCTCCATGGCGCTGATGTCTGTTGTTAACCAAAATGTCTTTAGGATGCGTAACTGTGGCTGCTTTCATTTCCACAAAAATCCACACTCACTGAGCACATGACATGTGAGGACATTGGATTTGTCCACTCTGCATCCTGCTACTTAGCACAGCATTGGCATGTGGCAGGAGCCGATGGGTGACGAGTGTCTTGTTGATGCACACGAGTGGAGCAGTGTTGGCAGGAGGCAGGATTGGACACCCCCTGAACTCGCAGGGACAGCAGGTTGGCTGACTCCGAGAGAAAACAAGAGCAGATAAATGTGTTTGGAGGATTAAAGACTCACTTTGTATATATCCCTATGTTTTATAGACAGGGATGAGATGAAAGTAAATTTAAATAAAGACTTTAGTCTGTATTTAATGATGCCGTTATTAGGCTGCACTTGGCAAGGAGCCCCTGACATAAAGTTTTAACATCGGCCTTTCGAACACTAAATTACCTTTTGGATCTGCCAGCTCTGATGATAAATAAAGTGAAGTTGACATCATTACCATCAGATTCATGAAGTGGGTTAAGATTTGGTAGATTTAACCAGTTCTGGAGGCTGAGAAATGACGGCACAACATGACAGGCTTTGATGGAGAATCTGAGGCAGAAGTTCCTTTGCAGCCATGTTCATTACAGACTCGATGAGCGCCTGCTATAAATCAATAGGATCTCAGCTCCCTCCACCTCGATACACCAGCGAAGATGTGGACGGCTTCCCTTGGCTCAAGCAGCTCTAAAGTACTAGACTACGAAGAGGACGGGGTGGAAAGGAGAGCCGACTCAGAAGATGACATAGGAGATGCTTTTGTAAACCAGAAGGCCAAGAAAGGGTGACTTATAGACTCTGGATGTGTTCCGCAACTCAGGTTCTGTCACTCCGTGGACTACCTGGGAACCCTGGCCAGAGGGGAGTGGTAGTTTGCTGGGAAAGATATGCCAAGACCTCACTTGTGTGTTCCCTCAAGAGGGAGAAGAAGGTCTTCAAGAAAGGAGTGATTTCCCTCGTGTGATTTCTTCCCTTGTCCCATGGGGATGGGAGTTCCCTGACAGACAGGTGGGGCAGCTTCCCTAGGAGGAGGCAGTACATAGGCCTCTTGTAAGCCAGGAAGAAGGAGTGCGAAGAGGGACATTTTCAAGTCCTTGCTGTCCTCATGTTGAAAGGTCCACGCATAGTGAGTTGGTCAGGACTCCGGCAAAGTGCAGTTGAGTGGGTGGGTCCGTGGAGAAGGGAGAATATTTCTGCGAGACACCCCTGTGCCTAGGGGGGTAAACAGTAATAGTGGGGGAAGAGAGTAAATTGGGCAAGGAATAAGCTGACTGCAAGCCTAGGGTATGGAACCCAGATGTCTTGTGTTGTCATCTAGACCATTCCTGAACAAATAAATAGCTGCGCTTTCCAAACAGTAGGAGGAACCTTGCCTGGGCAGCCGCATTGACCTAGATTTCATTTTCATGATGAAATTGATCAGATGACTTAAGGACTCTGTTTTCTTTATCAGAAACTAGTAATAGTAATACCCAGCATATATAATGAAATATGCTGATTCTCCTTCCTCTAAATCATGACACTGGACTTCTTCCTACAATCGAATACGTGGTTCTCTTTCTCCCTCCTGTCTCCTTCCTCCTGCTAGCGAGCTAGCAATATTTTTAGCACATAAAAGGTGACTTACTCTCCAGAACGTGGTGTTATACTAGACAGAGTACTGATAGAAGAGAAAAGGACCTGATTTGTTAGTTCTCATCCCTCAGCCCATCTGCTATGTGTCCTTGAGATGGTGTAGGTTTCTAAATACTCAACTATAAAATGGGAATGATACTATTTGAGTACTATTTTTATGAGAAGATGCAAATGAGTATGATAAGTGAAAATACTTCACATACTATCAAGCAACACATTTTAAATTTTAACAGTATTTTAATTGTATTTAATGTATATTTAAAATACACATGATATAGAATTTGCCATTTTTTTTTATGGCCACCTCAGCCTGCCCTGGGGGTGGGGTTGGCACAGCATGTGGTGCTGGGGATCGGAACCATGGTCCCTGCAGTTGCCTAAGCTTGCCTAAAAAAGCGCTTTTAGACCACTGAACCATCTGGCTGGCCTGCCACCTTGTTTTTAAGTCTGAAATTCAGTAGTATCAAATACATTTTGTTGTGCTACTGTCACGGCCCCACCATCTTACCTTGAGAAATGGAAACACTGCGTCATTTAAGGTGACTTCCCATTGCTCCTGTCCCCAAGCCTCTGAAAACCACTGTCCTACTTTCTGTTTCTAGGATCTGACTGTCATATATCGATTATACAAGCAGAATCCACACAACATTTGTCATTTTGAGGCTGGATAATTTCACTTGTATAATGATCTCGAGGTTCATCCATGTACTATCATGGGTGAAGATCTTCCTTCGTAACATTGTGTAATATTTCATCATTTGTGTATATTTTGTTTGTGCATTCGTGTAATGATGGACGTTGATCCGCTCCTATCATTTTTACTTTTATGACTAATGCTGCTATTAACATGGAAATACCTGGAGATCCTTATGCTAAATGAAGGGAGCCATCTCCAAAAGACAAATGCTGTATGATTCCACTAATGTCAGTTTGAGACCCTGCTTAGATTCCTACACATATATACCCCAAGATGACATTGCTGGGTCATATAGTAATTCTCATTTTTTCAGGAGCCACTGACTGCTTTTTGTGGTGGCTGTACCATTTGACAGCAATGCGCACTTCTCCATTTCTCCATTTCCTTTCCAACATTTGTTTGTTTTTCTGCTTTTGTTTGGGTTTTTTTTTTGGTAATAGCTATCCTAATGGGTATGCTATGAAGATGTGTTACTAGTTGTTTATACAGGAAACTGATTAAATGGTAACTCACCTTCAAAGCAGTAAAAGAAGAGGGCTTTTAAGCAGAGCTGTCAGTTCGGGTCCTGTCCTGGAAGAAGTCATGGTTTGGAAGTAGGGCTGGGGCTGTCGCCTGAGTGAGTGCCCTGCCGGCGGCAGGTGGTGGTGCCTCGCCAGCAGCATCTGGTGGGATGCTTTGACGGAGTGAGGTCCATGTGCAGAGTGCTCACTGGAGGAGTGTGTGAGTCAGCTTTTGAGCCAGAGCTTGAAGACTGCCTGGAACTTTGGAGCCCAGGGATTGCAGGGCGGAGGGTCAGGAAGTGAGGCAGGCCGTAGAAGCAGTAGGACCGCAGATACTGCCCCACAACCTGTTCAGAGAATGCTGCTCCCGCAGGGGCTCGGGTTGACAGTGTCCACAGCTTCTGAGAACCTGTGAGAGACAGGCCCCACTCTAGACCTACGCTGAGTCCCTAGCTGTGGGCGTGGGCCTGGTAAGCTGTGTTTTAACAAGCACCGTGGATGATTTGGATGCTCCGTTCAGTTAGTAGAGAGCCCGAGCTGACTAATATGAGGGTGAGACCTAGAAAGTTTGGGTTATGCTTCTAATCCCCAGGGACTGCCCATTGTCACTGGAAGACAATCAAGCTTCTTGCCATGGCAGCCGAGATCGTGTGACCTCCATCCTGCTCTCAGTCCCTACCCTCCAGACGTGGAACTCCAAGCGCTTGTTCCTTTGACTGAGAGATTGTTCTTTCTTCATGGCTTCTTCCCCTTTCTCTGTCAGGTCTCAGCATGGACGGTGCCTCACAGGAGACAGGCCTTCTCTAACTCCTTTTGTCGTTTATGCAGACAACACTATTTTCTTCTTTTTCTGGCCCTTCTTGGTCTCTGGAATTATCCTGTGTCTTTTTGTTTTTTCCGTTTCTCATCTGCCTGTCCTCATCAGATCTTGGAGCCTGTGTCTCCTGTACTGGTCACCATTCTTTTTTTGTGGGGGGGTGGGGTGGGTACCGGGGATCGAACTCAGGACCCTATGCCTGGCAAGCAAGCGCTTATTTTACTGAGCTGTCTCCCCAGCCCCTCTGGTCACCATTCTTATTTCCAATGCTTGGAACAAAGCCTGGCACACAGTTCGTGGCCAATACTTTTTTTATTCAGTGAACGCTGGGATGATTTGAAGTGGCTATGAGCAGTGAGGTGATGCCACCCAACAGGTGCTGTGTGGGAGGACCCCTCTTGTGGCTGCCTGGCAGAGGTAAGATGATGACTGTTGGGAGTGACAGTGGAGTGTGTGACGTGAGAAATGTCCAGCCAGTGCTGCTCCTTTTAGGCAAGCCCTGACCCTAAAACCCAACCCCAATCTCTAGGGCCATTTTTTCTTTTTAATGAACAGAACATATTTATTGAGGGAAAGAAAGCTCCTATCCCAGAGAGGGACAGGAGGGGGGGTCCCGAGTATGTGTCCCGCAGAAGGTGTCATTTCCAGGGACTTTTATAGAGGAGAAGACATGGGAACTCACTTAGGTGGGTATGAGGTGGGACAAAGACTATGGTCAACCAGTGAGATCACAAGCACCATTGCTCAGGTAACATTGATTAAGATCAGGATCCAATGGGAAGGCAAGTCACGTA
>PVKN010033132.1:0-12108 GCA_004027915.1 Capromys pilorides
CCCCCTCCTTCTCTTCCCCTCCTGTCTTCTCCTCCCCTCTTCCCTCCTCCATCGCCCCCCTTTTCCCCTCACAAGCCTCAGGATCCCTCTCTCCACATCCCATCTTCATAGGTGCCTCAAGCTGGACTCTAAACTCCAGAAGGGCAAGAGGCGTGGGGTTCCATGAACCGCTGCGGCAGACCATCTGCGGCAGGGTCTTCCTAGGGGTGGGATGCGACCACCATATTGTCCCTGACATTCTGGCAGGAGAATGGTAGTGAACCAGAGAAAAAAGCAAGACTAGCGAGGGGGATAACTAGATGGGCAGGTCAGCCAAGTGCTCATAATTTGAACCTGAACAGTGAGAACAAAGGTACTGGGAACCCTGTTGATTCTGCATCCGCTCATGAGCCGGGGCTCGGTCCCGCTGGACAGCGATGCTCTGACGTCTGCCGTCCCTTATCTCTAACTCCGGTGCTGCTCAGCAACTGGGCCTACAGCCTTAAGTACAGCTCTTCCGTTCATTTGATGAGAAAACTATCTCTGAAATGTTCATATATGTTAAGGTTTTTGTGTGCTTATCTGACATAGTATTGTGCAGTGGACTCACAACATGGAAAACGCAGCACAAGGAGTTCACTTAGGAACAGAATGACGCTATTCCCAGTAGAAACTCCGAAGTCCAAGCAGGCGGCTCCCCACGCCACTCCGTTCATGTAGCTCTCTTGGGACCTAGGACGTGCAGGCCTCAGAGGAATCCTAGAGCTCCCTGGGTGCTCAGAGTCCTTTCGAGAAGATCAGTGTTTTCAGCTAGCGTGGTTGTGGCTCGCTCACACCTCTGGCACCTCGCGGGCCGTGGGCGCCTGACCCCGGGTGCAGCCCCAGGACAGAGCGGTGCTGCGTTCTCAGCAAGGTTGCGTTCTGGTCCTGTTCTAGGCCAACACACCTGTTGGTTGGTGTTGTCTTGGCTTGTTTTGACTCAGTGGCTCAGGACATAGCTCTTATGTCCCAGATAATAATGTCGTCTCTCCCTGCCCCACCCCAGGTTGCTCACCTCTCCCTGAAACCCCGTCATCATCAGAGATTTCGGAAGAACAGTATGGCCGCAGACCAAGCTCAAAGATGGGGAATCAATGAAGAGCTGTGTAATTTTTTTTCAAGAAGCCTTGTAGAAAATGTATTCTAATGAAATCTTTCCCAGTTCTCTCTTCTCTGGGTCTTCAGTAAAGCACACAATTTGATCGCAAGTTGACTTTTTTTTTTTTCTAAAAGCCTATGTGGTTTTCCGCCCCCAAGACCTGAGCTGAGGGCCCGCTTTGTCTCAGGTTGGAGAAGGCAGGCCTGACTAAGGGGATTCCTTGACCTGAGAAAAGAAAAAGCTCTAAAATGGAAGTAGGCCCGGGGCTGACAGAGCCACAGCAAGGCTATCCATTTCTCTGTGTTTTTGTCTCTTCGCCAATAAAGCTCCAATCCCAGGCCACAGAGTGGACCAGAGGATTAACCGGCAGTGCATCCTTAAAAGGCCCTGGCAGAAGAGCTCCCAGCTCACACCCGTGCCCTGGGAACTCACCTGCTTACTGTAGTCAGCGCTTACCATTGTGTCAGTAGTGGGATGACATAGGCCACCACGTGCAGGGTTTCTCTTTGCTCCCTGCAGCCCATCTCTGAAAGCAGAAAATGTACCTGATGTCTAAAGTCCAGGGAGACTTAGAAGAGGGCTGTTTTACATTTCATTGTGTTCCTCAAAAAAGACTTTGAAATCTTAACCTCCCTGCACCCCAGAATTGAATCTTTATGGATGGATGGAATCCAGTTAACCATCCTTAGGGGAGGAGCTATTACAACTACGAACCCCCGGTGACTGGTGTCCTCATGAAAGGGGCACTTGAACGTCCCCTGTGTGCAAGGGTACAGAGATGACACTATGTGAGGAGGGAGGGTTGGAGCAATGTGTCTACAGCCAAGAAATGCTGGAGACTGCCAGGGTCACAAGAACCTGGGGGGAGGCAAGGACACATCCCGTTTCCAGAGGGTGGACTCCAGGCTGTGAGTGCCGTCACAGTGGGACGGGGTGTCCCCAGAGCACTGAGGCCTGCCATCGAACACAGACCCTTCTCACATGGAGGCGCTGGGCTTGCCCCTTCCTGAGGGGTGGGTGTTGGCGAAGGGAGGTGTGTTAGCTGGCTTTCGAACCAAAAGGTGATAGAAGGGTATCAAGGTAACGCAAGTGCCTCAAGTTGAATGAAATACATTCATTCCTCAAAAGATGAAATTGCCAACAACTGATACAAGAAGAAATAGAAAATCTAAACAGCCATATAGCTGGTTAAAAGAGAGAAAAAAAAGAACATGTAATTGAAAACTTGAGGCTAAAGGCTTTAGCAGTAAATCTTATCCCATACTTAAAAGAGCTGGAAGAAAGGCTTTCGAAATTACCATAGAAAATCATGGGTCTAGGGCTGGCCAAATAGCTCAGCAGATTAAAACATCTACCAGTAGGCTCAAGGGTCCGGGGTTCAATCCCCAGACCTGCTGTTCTGGCCCCACCCCCTGGGTGCGCTGAGATGGCAATTGAGACTGGGCGTGGTGGCACTCGCCCGTAATCCCAGCTCTTGGTGGATCGCTATGAGTCTGATCTAGTAGAGAGAACCTGAGCACCCTGTAGACCCGTCCCTAAAATAGAAAGAAAGAAACAAAATGATGTGTCTGAGGGAGCAGACAATCTGATTTAAACACTGCGCAGTGTGCACATGTATTCAAACATCATGTTACCTCAGAAATAGGCAAACTCAATAGCTTTATGTATCAGTTAAACCTAACTGATAATGGAAAATAGATCTGTACCATGTTTCCTCACATTTTATACTGTTGCCAACTGCACACCAGCATGAATGCACTTAACACCACTTCAAGACGATCACAGTGATAAATCCTTATACTATGTGTTATGTTACCACAATAAAAATGTATACGTAGAGCCAGGTGTGGTGATGTACGCCTGTAATCTCAGCACTGGGGAGGCCAAGGCAGGAGGACTTCTGCGAGTTCGAGGCCAGCCTGGACTACATAGGTAGACTTTGTCTCAACAAACAGCAAAATATGTTTAGAGTTGAAAAGAAATGTACAGAATTGAGCACAGTAAAAATTATCTGGGCCCGGAAAGAGCAAGACGGGGAGAGATGGGCGCCTAAAGGGAAGAGCATTGGTGTCTCCCGGGAATGGCAGAGATGTCCCAAGAATCCAGTACCCCTGGTCTCGCTTTCTGTAGTTCTTTCAGGTCCTGACCAAGGTGGCCGCCAGCTGTCATGGCACTTGGAGGCTTGTGGTCCAGCATGGGATTTTCCCGGAGGCAGAGGCTGTCTGGCAGCCACCCAGCAGCCATCGCGGGTCACGCTGGCTCTGCCCACCCACCTGGGGGAGCCCGTTCCTCATGGACTGGACAGGGAGGGCTGGCCTTGCTCAGCCCACCAGGTCCAGCGCCCGCCTCACCGGAGGACACTCCCAGGCTGCACCCAGGAGGATCCTCAGCCTGGCACACTTCTCCCCACTCAGGTTGTAGAATCACCCATGCCAGGTCTATTTCCCTCTAGGTCAGCAGGAAAAAATAATCCACTCATTACCTTCCCTAAAGGAGAATTGGAGTAACAAGGAGTTCTCTGCACCGGAAAGGCTTTAGTTAGCCGTGGCCAAGGAGCCACGGAAGGGCATCACAGCCAGCTGAGGGCGGGAAGGGCTGAGCAGACCTGGAGCCGCCCAGTCTACGCCAGTCCCTGTTCTCTCAGTCCCTGGAAGTTACTTCAAAAACCACTCAGTGGACACCTTCGTTGTGTGCCTCGAAAGCAGGCACTCACCTAAGGATTGGTATGCTAATAATGTTGGCTGGAAGTGACCCGAGGATTCACTGAGCCCCAAAGGATGGAACAGCGGTCGAGGAGGGGAGGAAAGCCAAGACAGCGTGCGTCACGAGGACCTGGGGCTCGGTTCTGTCAGAAAGTAAACCATACTTCAGAATCACTGCTCCTGGAGAGACAGGAAAACAGGGCGGCCGTCTGGCATGCCCTCACACCATTTGTCAAGGAAAGTTCCTGGAAGAAGAACTTTCTTGAGCCTTTGGCCTGCCCCAGCCGGGCGTCCTCAGGAAGGGAAGGTCCTCCCAGGAAGGTGGAAATTGTCTGGCTTTTTTTCATGTTGTCTTCTTTGTTCCTTTCCTTTTTTTTAGGCAGGGTCTCACTATGCAGCTCATGCTGCCCTTGAACCCCCTGCGTAGCTCAGGCTGGCTTTGAACTCCAGGCAGTCCTCCTCCTCCAGCCTTGGAAATGCTGGCCTACAGGCATGCACATGCGCACGCACACATGCATGCACACACACACACACACACACACACCAGTTAGGAGTAAATGATCTGTGCACACTTAAATCACCTCAAGGAGACCTCCAGAACGGGCCACGGCAGTGCTGTGGGCGTCCACCACACTTTCTCTGGGCGGTTTAGACCTGACTCTTCTCAGCCACGCCGCCGGTCTTCCCTGGGCAGCCACCCTGCTCCCGAGCATTCACGCAAAGGTGCTGCAGCCCATCCTCCCCCCCGAGGCTGGTGAAATGAGGTCCCAAGAGCCGCGCTGAGCTAGAGCTTAGCTACCCGCAGGCTCCAGTTCAAAGGTCTCTCGTCGCCTCTTTCTGCACAAGTTGGTTTGTGTCGTTCACCTTTTCAAAAACCCTGCAAGCTTTTCTATGGAATGCCAAAGACCACTTGGAAAAGCAAACATGCAAATAGCCAGAAAGATCATGAGAAAGAAAACCCTAAAGGGAGGCCAGCCCTGCCAAATAGGGAGCTACAAAGGCTCAACACTTAAGACATCTTTGAGACAGCGCATGAATGCCAGATAGACGTGGGCTGGAAGAAAATGCCAGAAGGAGACCCAAAGGTGGGAGAAGCTCAGCATTTCACAACGGGGTCACGCAAGGCAGTAGAGTAAAAAGCTGGACTGGTTCATAAATTGTGGAAACCAGAAGTGCATCTCACATCATTCACGAAAATAACCTGTAAATGCATCGGGAATCCCACAAGTATAGCAGATAGCATGGGTTGATTTCTATTTAATCTTGGCGTTATGAAGAGCTTTCTCACGTTAATTCAAAATCGAGAGGAAATAAAGAATTGGTCAATTTTACTACATAAAATGTTTAAGTTTTGCATGACCCCAAAAAAAATCACCACAAACAAAAAGACAACTGTCAAACTTAGAAAACCTAATATATCTAGTATATAGAGAAATATCAAGTATATGTTTAAAATTGAAGGGCAAAGACTAGAAATCTGACAGACAAAAATGGGTAAAGAATGAGATTTGGCTATCTCCTCACACACACACACCCCTTTTGGAGATAGGGTCTCGCTATGCAGCTCAGGCTGGCCTTGAGCATACTTTGTAGCCCAAGATGGTCTCGAACTCACAAAAATCCTCCTGCCTCAGCCTCTCTGGGATGACAGACGTGTGCCGGCAGGACCAGCTGTCGTTGCTTTTCCCTTAGTACTTTCCATGTTGTCCAGCAGTAGCTGTGCCCACAGCAGGTCCTCTCTGTCTATTCCACAGCTGCGCCATCTTCCTCACCCACTACTGTGGTAACTAGCGTTCCCTCTGTTGACTGTGTGCAGAATTCCAGCCCCAAGGCAGCCCACCTGGTAGGTCAGGAAGCATTTCCTGAATGTCCCTGACGTGCAAGACACAAGGCCAGTGCATGGACCCTGCCGGCCAGAGGCAACAGCCTGCAGCACTGCGTCGAGCCTGTGTTGCCTGTGTCCCTCGCAGTGTGTGTCACGCACATGTGGGATGCCCCCCGTGGTGGCTTAGACAGAAGCGGAACATCCCAGACAAAAGTCTCACACCTCTTGCTGTCGCTGCACCCTTTTCTCCTTGCCGCTCAGTGACATCAGGTGCCTGAACTCTTCCGCCTTCTGCTACAGCCCAGCACATCATCTCCTGAGAGCTCAGCTCATCCCGGGCTCTCCCCGGCACCAGCAGGCATCAGTAAACACTCGTCACACAGACCTGGATGTAGCTGGCTCCTTGAGCAGGCAGGAAGCAAACGCAGGAAGCTGAGCTGTCAGCAGCCGGTGGCCTGGCCTGGAGCCACGGGCCTGTGGCCCCTTACACCTCTTCCCCTAGGGCAGCCGTTCTCTGAAAACAAGCAAAAGCCTGGAGACCGAAGGCAGCCTCTCAGCTGTTGGCAGCGCAGGGCCAGCACCTCAGTCTAGCAGCTCCAGGGACACCTGAGAGAGGGCACCGGCTAAGGAGACCGCGGGCGACTGAATGTGGGTGGAGGTGTAGCAGCCGCATTGCGCTGGTGCTATTAGGTGTGCTCCAGAAAAAAGGGAGAAGAACTGGGCAGGGTTTTTCATTTTTTTAAATTGGTACATTATACAGATATTTTTATTGTATATTAGGTAACATTAAGAATAAAACTCCTACTCGTAGAATATAGAATAAATAAAATACAAATACAAATGGAATGAAAATAAGACTGTTTACACGCATACTTCACATATAGTTCTTAGAGTTTTAATATTCACTTATTTGAAATTGTAGAGTTGAAAGAGTTGATATGCCGTGTATGTATTAGTTCGAACCTCATAAGAATTTTCCTGGTGATATTTATTTCTGGAGAAAAGAAAACTAGGTGGACATGATTTAACAATGACATCTTTATATTACAGAAAACAAACGCTTATGTTAGAAATGCTACCTAAACTACAATGACATTAAATATATAGGTCCACCCTAAACTCTGTTAGTTTATAAACTATCAATTGAAACTATGAAAGGCAAACTTTTAACACTGTCAATCAAGCTGCACAAAACAACAAAAGGAAACAACTCAGATCAAAGTTGTGAACATCATTAAATCAGGCAGCACTTTTTTCATATGACTTCGAGAAATACCTTTGTTAGGCATAGGGTATCCTGTCAAAAATCTCTCTGCAAACCCAGTTATAATCAAGAGACAGAGGGAAAGACAACAGATACCGCTGTAGAGAGGAAAGACAGAAGAACCGAATCCGGTCAAGGGACGCAACAGAGCATGACGGTCTAAATAACATGAGTTTGGAGAAAAATCAAGCTAAACCCTGAATATCCTAACGTTTAAGGGAATAGCTCTATACGTTACAATTTTTTACTTTTTCTGTTTGTTGCTAGATGTAGAATATAGGACTCCAGGTATGCTAGGCAGACACTCTTAAAACTGAGAGTTATTCTGAGCCGGGCGTAGTGGTGCACACCTGTAATCCCAGCACTGGGGAGGCTGAGGCAGGAGGATTGGTGTGAGTTCGAGACCAGCCTGGCCTACAAAAGTGAGCTTAAGGCCAGCCTGAGCTGCGTAGCGAGACCCTGTCTCAAAAAGAAAAGAAAAAAAAAAAAAAAAATTGAGCATTATTCTGTCTTTCCTGTCTCAAGTTCGTGGTTGTTTTGTGTTCTTGATACAGGGTTTCACTGAGTGGCTCAGGCTGGCCTTGAACTTACAGACGTCCTGCCTCACCCTTCTGAGTGCTGGGATTACAGGCATGCTACACCATGCCTAGCTCTCAGCCCTGAATTTAACTTTCACATTAATCAAGCCATAAAAACAATTGTCAGTATTTTGATTAAAGGCAGGGCAATGCCAAATTGTTTGAAACATAAGAACTGAGTGTTTTAAGGCTGTAGCGGGGCTGGGAAAATAGCTCAGTAGAATAAGCGCTTGGCTGGCAAGTGCAAGGGCCTGAGTTCAATCCCTGGTCCCGCAAAAAAAAAAAAAAAAAAAAAAAGCTGCTGCAGCAGATGTCGCAAGTGGCCTAGAAAGCTGAGCAGAAGCCACCTGAGAGGCCACGGGGTGTGGAGGATGCTGGCCGCCGCCAACTTCTCCTTAAAGATTCGTTTCCTCCTCAGTTTCCTTTCCAGGAAGTGGGAATACTACAAGGGACTCTGGCTCTGACCTCCTGGCACTGGGCCATGCTAACGTGTCCACTGCCGCCTGCTGACCACTCCGAGAGGAAAGGGTCGCAGGCCGGGAGTCACAGCCCGGCCTGCAGAGGTGCTCGCCCCTGCTCTTCTCATCTGGAGAGCTGGCTGCAGTGAGGGCACTAAGCCCCAGGCATAGGCGAATCAGGGACGCTGCCACCCTTCCATCTCAGTGGCAGGGCCAGGGACCCCTCCCTCCCCTCCCCACTAGCAGCATTTGCGGCGCACCTCCGGCCCCTGAGCTCCCTGGAAAGAGCCCGGGGCGGACCCCACCTGGGGCCGGCCAGCCCCTCCTCTGCCCTCTTCTCCCGCAGCTGCCTCAAATCTTCAGCCTCCACCTGACTCAGCCTCTCCCCTCTTTCCTCCCCGACGACCTCGAGCCCCTCCACCCTGCTGCCCTGGTGCCCAGGTCACCCCGAGAGGGCAGGCTCTGACCCAGCTGCAGCCTCAAGAAAGGGATCTCCCTCTGTCCTCCTGCAGGGTGTAGAGCAGCGCAAATCGCAAAGAAAAACAGGGCTTCCTCCGAGTAAAAAGGCGATTTGTGAACTGTGCAACACTAAGCCGGCAGGGTGGAATGAGCATGCGGAAGATGTCCCAGGCCAGTATTTAGGAGGCAAAAATACAAGCAGAAAAGGGAATATTGAATGTATCAATTATTGTGAACGCACTAAGAACGTGTTTTGAAACTTAAAAAAAAAAAATTCTTATCTGAAAGTAGGAATAAAGACCTTATGGAGGTAAAAAGAAAAAGTACTGTGACTGGCGGAACTCGGGCGTGTAGGGAACACCCACGTTTTGGTTTCCCAGCGGCCACAGGGCTGGTAGGTGGAGCCTTGTCCTGCCCCGCGCTGGTCCTTTGTCCCGGCCTCTAGGCGCCTCCCCCGCAGGCTCCCGTCTGCACCTGGGGCCAGCGCCCCTGGGGGGTCCCTGCAGCAGCCCCAGAACCCCTCCTCCGCGGGGCCCTCCTCTCCCCTCACTGTTCCCCAGCAAAGGCGGAGACCTGAGCAGAGCCCTGCGGCCACTTTGCTAGGGACAGATGGAGACACAGAAGGAGTGGACCAACCACTTCCTTAGTTCGTTGATAGTTTCAAGTTCCATACTGCAAGCATTGTAAAGAAGCTCTGTATTGTAAATGGAATTCGGTGCACCGTGGTTCTCAATAAAGGCGAGGGGCTCTGGGGGCCCTGGCGACAGGCGATTTGAGCTGTCCGAACAGTGGTGCCCCTGAGCCTCCGAAGGCGGCTGTGAGGCATCTGCTGCGCGCTGTTGGATGAGTCCAGTGTTCACGCACTTCCGCGGCAATAGCCGCACACCCCAGGAGAGGAGGGGCCTGGGCCGGGCATCTTCATAGACGCAGGAGCATGGGGGATTCGGGGCGCTCCCGTGGCGGGGGACAGTTCCAGTCTGGGCAGGCAGCGGTGGATCAGAGGGGTGAACTTTTTTTTTTTTTTTTTGGTGGGACCAGGGTTCAAACTCACGACCTTGCACTTGCCAGGCAGGCACTTGTGCCACAGAGCTATCCCCCCAGCCCCAGAGCTGGTGAACTGACCACTTGAGAACGGTCCCAGTGGTAGGCACGCAGGTGGTATGCGCGTCGCCACGGTTACATGCAATCAACAACGTACTGTTGGAGCTGGGGCGCGCCTCCTGCCACCCTGCCCCAGAGGAAGAGCTGCTGGGCGGGTCACCCACAGGTGCACACTGTCACCTCCCAAACGGGGCCTCTCCCCAGCTGCCCTGTGAGCAGCAGGGCCCCCACCCGCTGCCTCTGGCCCCTCTCACTAATGCATGTCCCCCTGTCCTCTTCCGTAGCAGGCTGCACAGGCTGCAGCAGGCACACGCTCAGGGTGAGAAGGCTGATATCCCGGGTGCCACCCACGGTAGCAGCCTGTGCTCACCTTCAGCTAAGGCATCGGCAAGAGGCCACGAGCCTTCCTCCTGGGGGTGCACCCACTGCCCCCCTTGCTTCAGGAGGGAGCTGCGCTCCAGCACGCACTGCATCTCCGTGAAGGGTTGCAACACTGCAAGGGAAGGGTGGCTGTGCCCGGCAGCCTGGGGCTCCCTGTGGCCACGACCCCTGATGCCACATTCGTGCCACCAACTGCCATAGGGCCCAAGACCGTTCTAGGTGTGCACCTTGCAATGGGCTCCCATGGCCGCCCTAGTGAGGGAGCCCGGGGTTGGGAGTTAGGGGCAAAGGGCAGCGGGAAGCCAGCGTGTGCCTGGACCTGTACCCCACCGAGGACGGGTGCAGACCCCAGCCACACAGCATTGGCCCTCGTGCCCATCTCTGGGGCAGGGTGCCCGACCACTGAAGCAGGGAGTCAGCTGGGACTCACTGTCTTGGACAGGTCATCTGGCTACAAGAGAGAGACGTGGCCGGAAAGCGTGCGAGAGAGAAGGGGCTGTGAGCAAGGAAATGGTGCCAGAGAGGAAGGCGACGGAGACCAGGCATGCTGGTCCCCAAGGCCACGCCACTGCCACCTGCCTCGACATGCCCGGAGGCCTGCTCCACCAGCGCTCAGGGTGGAACCCACAGCCCATCAGGCTGACACAGTGGAACTTAACGGCCACGTGGAGATCTTCTCAGCCCATTTCACAGATGAGGAAGCTGAGACTCGAAGGGAGCCCTAGGAAACACACTGCCTGGTCAGGGCACGTGAAACGGACTCCCAGCCCCCTAACATAGAGCCTAGCTCCGCTTCCTCTGCCCTATGCTAGCCCTCGGGGTTTCCCTTTCTCCAGAATGGCTCCAACCCCATCCCTATGCCCCAGGCAGGAAATGATAAAAGCCCACGGCTCTTGGCTGGGGACAACCTGTGCAGGGGCTAGGTCCTGGGAGAGTAGCTTGGGAACCCCCGGAGGGACACATTTTCTTGCCATCAGTGGGAGAACCTAGAGGCCACGTCTAATATATTTTACTGAAGCCCTCGCAGAGGATGTCAGCCCAAGTCCCCAGCACTGTGCCACACAGGTACAGAACAGAGACCGAGGGGAGGCCCTGCAGCTGAGGAGCTCTGGGGTGGCCCTGTGCTCTCCGTGGAGCCAAGGGCCGCTACCCCACTATCTCACGGCTTTACTCGCATCAGTCAGTGAGGCGGGTGGCAGTCACAGCAGAGTGCTAGGGAAGGGACGTGCAGCGCCGGCTGGAACGGTAAGCAGAGCGGCGCTGTGCCCGGCACCTCCGGGATCGCTCCACACATGCAGAGCTAGCACCTTTACCCCAGGGAAGGTGTCATTCCCTGTGAGTCCACGACCTCAGCCGAGGTGTCAGCTCTTGTCTTAGTCTGGAATCTCAGGGGCTCCTGCTCAGGCCCGGTTGTCAGGGGCCACGGGAACATGACCTTTTCTCTAAGCAAAGCACCCTCTAACCAACGGCTGGCATTTCCTAGTTCCTCTTTCCTAACTCCTCTTTTAGCAAAAGGTCACACAAACAAGGTGCTGAAACATCTGGCGGTTAAAATAAGAACATTCCATGGTTAGGTTGCCTAGCAACAAAGCAATTAGCACTACCCTGCGACCGCCCCTTTACCCCTCCTTACATCCTGCCCCATGTGGATATAAGCCGTGTGTAAAAAATAAAGTTTCGCAGTTTGCTCAGACTCTTATCTTGCTGTCTTTCTTTGCGTCTCCTGTCCCTTCATTCCCCTCCCTAGGTGGTCTGCACCCGTTGAAGCCCTGTGGGTCGGGGCACCTGGCGCCCAACGTGGCACGACCCCCTAGTCAGGAGCGAGGAACGCCATTCCCAGGAAAAACTGATCAGCTAAGAGAGATCCAGATCGCCTCGGATTCACCCGCTCCGAGAGACAGATCGTTGCCGTGGCGAGTGGTTTCGGCGCAAGGTAAGAGGTGGCGAGCCATGGGACAGGCATCATCGTCACACGATTTATTTCTCTCTGGGCTAAAGGAAGCCCTCAAGACACGGGGAACTCGGGTTAAAAAGAAAGACTTGGAAAATTTCTTTAGTTACATTAGAGAGACTTGTCCATGGTTCCCTCAGGAAGGAACTATTGATGAAAAAAGATGGGCCAGAGTTGGAGATTGGCTTAATGACTATTATAAAACATTTGGCCCTGAAAAGGTCCCCGTCCCCACCTTTTCCTACTGGAACCTAATCAATGATATCCTAAAG
>PVKN010033133.1:0-12110 GCA_004027915.1 Capromys pilorides
TTCTCACAGAGCTAGAAAGAGCAATCCTAAAATTGATATGGTATCAGATGAGACCCAGAAGTGCAAACACAGTCCTAGGTAACAATAGCAGGCCAAGTGGCACTCCAGTACCAGACTGGAAGTTACATGGCATGGCTTCAATGATGATCACATCATGGTTTTCCAGACATGGAGATCCATGCCTAATCTCAGTCCTTGAGGCAGGAAGATAGCTGTGAGGTCAAGGCCCAATCTGATCTACATAGTGAGGCCCTGTCTGCAAATAAAATAAAATAAAGCATTTTATTGGCACTAAAGCAGGTGTGTGGATCAAAAGAAAAGAATAGACACGGAGGTAACCCCCAACCCATTCAGCTATATGATCTTTAACAAAAGGAGGAAAGATCGTCCTCTCCATAAATGATGCTGAGAAAATTGGGTATTTGTGTGCAGAAGATTGAGTCTAGACTGAAACATTCCACCATATGATAAACAGATCAAAGACCTAAATGTTACAAAAGAAACAATCTGCTGGAGAAAACATAGGTACAACTCTTGAAGACATAGATGTAGGCAAGGGCTTTCTGAACACAGAACTCTAATGGTTTAAGAAATAATACTAAGACTCAACAAATGAGATCAAGTAAAATTTAAAAGCTGATAAGAGCAAAGAAAACAATCAACTGAGTGAAGAGACAATCTACAGAATGGATAGAGAATTGCCAGCTATTCCACACACAGGGATAGCATAAAGAATCTATAAAGAATGAAACAAAATTAGACCCTCCCCAAAATAAAAGATCCATTTAAAAAAATAGACAAAATGAAGAGACCCTTCTCAAAAGAAGTACAAATGCCCAATAAATGCATGAAAAAATGTTCATCATCACTGGAGAAAGATGGATTAAAACTACACTGGCATGCCATCTTACACTGAAAAAATGGCTATCATCCAAAAACAAAACAACAAAAAACAAAATAAACTAAAATATTCAATGTTAGCAAGGATGTGGGGCAAAGAAACTCTACTATATTATTGGTGGGAATGTAAATCTGCATAATCATTATGGGAATCTGCATGGATATTTCTCATAAACTTAAATTACAAATTCTATTTGACCCAGCTATTCCTCCCCTTATGTATCTTCCCAAAAGATACACTCCCACCTACATCTATTACAAATATTTTCTCCCACATTAGCTGGGATCTAAAACTGAAATGAACACCTTACTTCTCTAACTGAGAACTCCCTAAAACTCAGCAAAAAAAATATTTTGCTAAATAAGTCCTATTATCCAAGATCAGCCCTAATGGGGCATCATTTTGTCTCTAACCCTGATGTCCAAAGAGATAGAAACTCTAAGCCAAGACCAGCTTTCCTAAAGCAAAAGTGCTGAGAAAGCGCTATGGCTGGGCTAAATCTTGAAAGAAAAGCTTTGATAGTGGCTTTGTTACACTAGTACTGAATCAAATGGAAAACACTCTGCGCCAAAGAGTTCAAAGGCAACCAATGTTATGGCAGCGGTGGTCTGATAGAAGATCGCTCCCATAGCACCAGCCCAGAGCCACTTTTGGGCTTGGTTGATATAGGTTTTGCAAGTGGGAGATACAAAAGCTTGAAAGCGAGATGAGTTATTTTGGGGTAGCATCAGTTGTTCTTTGGTGCTGAGCAGAAAGCACCTGGAACAAGTTAATAGAGTCCGTTTGGGGGCCAGAAAGTGCAGGCTACACAGCTGGGTGAGGTCAGACTGACTCAGGCTAGGTTGTCGCAGGTATAGACAGTCAAGGAAGAAGAAGTCTAATGGAAGGTCTTCAAGATGGGCTCTGTGATCTCATTATGTCCTAATATGGTGTCTGACTGTTAGTTAATTTTTAAATTTCTAAAATTTCCATCATAATGCCAGGACATGAAGAATATGCAATTATAATATTCCTCCTTTTATGCTTGCCATGTCACTGTACTTTCATTTGAGATTTACTCATTTATTTATTTGGTACAGGGTCTCACTATGCAGCTTCAACTCATAGTGATCCTCCTCTCTCAGCCTCCCCAGTGCTGAGATTAAAAGCATGTGCCACCACACCCAGTTTCGGTGGCTGGCAAGGGGAGGGACTAGCATGGCATGTGGTACCAGGGACCAAATCCAGGTCTCTGTGCTCACCGGTCAGGTGCTTAGATCACTGAGCTATCTCCTCAGCTCCTGTTCCTTCGTTTTAGAGTTTTGCATCCAAACAGCATTCAGACACAATAAACAATGAACAAAATACATGTGTAAAGTGCGGTGAGTATTCACAATGAGTTTTTTCACTGAAGACATTGCCAAGTTTTTCAAAACTATATTAGTGTGTGCGTGTGTGTGTGTGTGTGTGTGTGTGTGTGTGTGAATAAAATATTATAAGAAATAAGCTTCACTGAAGGCAGTCCACATGCTTCACCTTAACCTTCACACCGTCCCTTAAGGTAGCTTGTATCCTGCCCATCTTATAGAAAAGAAAACTTTATAGCTCAAAGAAGTAGAATAACATTTTCATATTCTGCAGCTAGTACACAGTAGTAAAGCCAGAATTTAGACCCCAACTGATTGAGCTGATGAGTTCTGTACCATCTCACACCCCAGCAATTTAATTTGGTGAGAGTAGAAAACACCCAGGGAAGAATGAGTATCCACAGGAGGAATACACATGCATGAATTGACCTCCTCCTGTGGCCCTTGCTTTCCAGGTTCCAGGAGTAATTTTCCAGTGGCTTGCTCAAAATTGCTACATGGGAAGAGAGAATCAATCCTAGAGCCACCCCCTCCAAATTAGCAAATCCAACATCATCATCCTCCCACCGCCCCCTCCACCTATGCACACACCTGGTCTACTCTCCTGAGCTTCTTACCTCAGCCAGCACTGTAGTTGCCCAAACAAGTATCTTCGTGAGCCTCTCTCTCACCTCACACACCCAAATCCAGCTACCTCCTAACCTCTGGCAAAATTGCTTCTGCCTCTCTTGCGCTGACAGTGTCTAATGGAGGCCACCTGATTGCTTTCCCACTCGCGTCCCTTCTTATGCCATCAGGTAAACCCACCGATGAACACACCTACTGAGGTCACCCTCCTACACCGAAATGCCTCCCTGATATTCCTAAGGCCTTCAAAACCAATGAAACGCCTGCATGTATGCAATGCAATTCTTATTTATGTTCTAGCACCATCTTCCAAGCCACCACCCTACTCATTAGTAATTTATATTTCTCCCCCTTCCCTAAACGCACAGCTGGAAAAACAGTTCAACCACCACAGACTAAGCCTTCCCCTTTATTTGTTTGTGTTGGGCATGGGTGTTTCTCCATCCTGCCTCTATCAATATTTGGAGCATAGCATTCTTGGTTGTCCTTAGACTGTCTTGTGCATCTGAGGATGCTGATCAGTACCCATGATCACTATCCGGTGCGTGCCGATGTCACTTCCTTTCCAAGCTGAGACAACCGAAAGTGTTGGCTCGTGGTGTTCAGAGAACAACCCACTCGCATCCGGTTCCACCAACCATGCCCACTGCTCAGCGTGCTGAGAGGGCACTGGGGAACAAGCAGCTACCCAGGAAGCCCTCTGCACAGGGTGCTGGCCCCTCCACTCCGATTTTGAATCTTTCATTACACTGGGGCCTTCACTGATTTCGCAGCAGAATATGAATGCTAATTTTGACTTTAAGACCAATATTGTAAATTTTTGACCTATGGAAGAAGACCTGCATGAGGACCCTGGGATCCCACATGACCAGAGCGGGACCTTTATGGCCCTGCAAATGCCACTGCCTCTGTTTGAGGAACCGTCGCCCAGTCTCACCCTGTGGCAAGGCCCTCCCAACTCAGCCAGTGGGTGGGCCCCACTGCTACAATGGTGCAGTAACGAAATTTGCAGCCATCTTCAGTGAATGCCTCATGCATCTCTCTTAGCACCCTGTTCATTTCAGGGATTGGCTAACTTCAGCATCACGGGCCAGAAGGTAAACAGTGTAGGCTTTCAGGCCGCATCGTTTCTGTCACAACCACTGGATGCAATTACTGCAAGTGAGAGTGCCCATGATCAATAGGCACCACATGGGTGTGGCTGAGGCCATCAAATTTCACTAATAAAACCAGGTGGTGAGCCCAGAGATGCCTGCTCTGAGCAGCAAGTTCCTCAAGGTCAAGGTCTTAACTTCAGCAACTCCATCCTCCTTTGCCATACCTGGTATAGAACAGATGTCGTTTAAACAACTAAGAGGGCAATGGATCCTGTTAGTCATCACACCCCAATTCCCAGAACACATCACTGTCAAATTCTTCGAGGTTGTGGAAATAAAATGCTGACCCAAACAATGAAAACAACCCACAGTACTAATTCAATAATTAAAGAACCAATGTATGTTGGAAGAGGAATAGAAGACCTCTCTTCCCTGGAGCTAGAAGTGATGGTTCACATGTAAGTGAGAGATTGTAGGGCACACACAAGGCACATTGCTAAATTGGAAACTCAGAGTAATGGCCAGGAAGTGCTTGGGATAAGTGTGTCCTGGGCAGTTTTTGGATTATACCTTCTACCAAAAATATTATGGTCTTTCTTCTGAAATTCAAATGTCTTAAAAAAAAAAAAAAAGAAAAAACCTATCTACTGAATCTAGCTACCTTATAGGCTCTTAACTAACACTTCTGTTTTCTTCTCTAAACCTAGCAGAAGATTTTTCTGGCCCTAGAAAAGATGAGAACCTGTCTGACCTGCTGAGCAGCCTTCCCACTCCCCCAGGAAGAAGTTGCCCAGGTAAATCCCATGGCAGGGCTGTTGGAACTAGAAATTTAATTAACAAAACGCTAACATGCAATTTCAGAAGAGGGGAAAAAAAGAAATGTTATCATGAAGTTAATAAGAGAACTATTTTAATTACGGTATTTAACAAGTTATGACCATGTTGCCACGTTGGGGGTGGGGGGAATGATCTGCATCATGAAGGAATCTTGGAATGAAAGGGGAAGTGACAGAGAAGAGGTGGAGGTCCTATACTGCACCCACCTGGCACAGCTCAGTGTCCTCTAGCTCTGGCCTGTAGAAGTCCCTAAAGAACCATGCTTTTTCTCTCCTGTGACACTGAAAAGAAAGTTAGTTGTCCCCCAGCCTCTCATATCAAGTTCAACCAAACAGTGGAAGCTCATAAAGCCAAAACATGATGTGGAAAGCTTCCATTTGTCACATGAAGTGTGGCGTGACTGGATTTCGTTAGGCACTCACTGCCTTCCCTCCCTGTGTCCCTCCCACATGCTCAGTAGCATGTGACATGCAGCATCTACTCTGTCTCCTTCTCCCGGTGCACCAGACAACAGCATGGGCAATGGACACCAGTTTGAGATAAATCAGAGGATAACTCTGGTGCGTAAAGAGGGGGGGACCAGGACACATGCCACCTCTGGTCCTTCGGTCTTGCAAGCTACTACCAACTCCTCTAGGGTGGCAGCAGGGGTGCCCTCAGCACAGAGAGCCAGGGCTATGACTCTTTCCCCAAACATCCACAGGATGAAGCCAGACTGTGAAATTCACTGTGGAAATAAACCTGTGACTCAAACAACAAAACAAGCATAGAAAACTAGTTCACTAACTAGTGAGCTGTATGTTGGAAAAGGAAAAGAAGACCTCCAAGGCTTCATGGCATTAGACCAGCCAGGCCAGAGGCACGGGTGGCCTTGGTCTCCCCTTACCCTCCCTGCTTCTCACAACTGCCGGGCATTTCTCACAGCTCCATGGTTTTGCATATCAGTTTAAAACATTTTTTTACAAAATAGATTTAATGGACCAAACTGCTCCCGTGGTATCATACATTCTGGGCACTAAATCCGCACTTCAGAAACCCGGGTATGGTTTTCTCTACCCATTCCTTTCCTTCGTCTTCTTCCTGTCCTAAACACATCAAAGCCAGAGTAACTAGTGATGCTGTCCACCTATGAGGCAGAGAGCTAGGGCCCCATGGGAACCAATGTTTCTATAGCTGAGGAGAGGCGTCTCATCGGGTGAGGGAGCCCACACAGGAAGGAGAGGCATTGAGAAGGAGAATGGAGTGACCATGGGAATGAGAGGTGGGTGTTTTCTGAGAGGGCCCATCTGAGATATGAAGGGACTTAAGGACCAGGAACCCACTCCCAAATGCCTCATAGTGAGCAGGGAAATCCAACTGTAGAAATGGAGAGAAGTGAAATGAAGCTTGGGCATGGGGCTCAAAATGGAAATCATGACTTGAATTTTGGGTTCTTGGCAGCACCTATAGAATCCAAACTAAATATGCCTGAAAGTATATATATAGGAATCAGAGCTCCCTAGAGGACTGGCTGATTTCAGGGCTGGGGCAGGGAAAGACAGATGAGCCTGGACCATTGAACTATTCCATAAAACAAGGAGGGGCTGAGGAATGACAATGGCACATATGGGGCACAGCAGTTGGCCAGAAAGAGTGCCCCCCCACCAAATCTGGGGGAATTGGGGCAGCACGATGAATGATGAAGTAGTGGTGCTGACTAATTAGCATGGCAGAAATCCTGAGTCGATATAACAATGTGAAGAAAGACATGGAAAGCTGGGCATGGCAGCACATGACGGCTCTGGGGGACTGTTATGGTTTGTGCATAGGTGTCCCCCCAAAGCCTCATGCAGTCATGGGGCAGCTTCTGGAATTTGCAATTGGTTATTGTGGGAATGGGTGCTGCACGTCCTCTGGGGCAGGTGATTTGCATTTCAATTAAAGAAGGAAGAAAAGTTAGCTGCTGGAGCTGCTGCTACCTCTCCCTTTGCTCTACTCTTGCCTGCCGCCATGAACTGCCACCCTCTGCCATGTGCCACTCTGCCTTGGAGCCAGCTGATTATGAACTGAAACCTCCAGCAACTGTGAGCTAAATAAACCCTTCCTTTCTTCATTTTGGGTGTCAGGTGTTTGTCCCAGCAGTGAGAGAAGAGTAATTGAGACAGGGATCCTAAGTTTGAGCCCAGCCTGGGCAACTTAACTTAGCATGACTCTGTCTCAAATTTTAAAAATATTAAAAGATTGGCATATAGAGAGCCCTTCTTGGTCCTCATCGAGGTCCAGGAAGTTTATATTTGTAGTCCTGTGAAAAGTTACTGGAACTCTAGTGAGTTAATTCCAATCTACCACTTTCAGTGCAACCCATGTGGAGAATAAAGGCACCCAGGCATATGGGTAGTTATAGAGAGCCCAGGGATCCTAAGTCCACCCATGCTGAAGGCTATCTGGAACAAAGGGTTCAACTCAGGGCTGAACCTAGGTTTTGTTAATTCATGAAGAAAGGAGTGGCTTGAGGATGAGGGACTGGGAGGATGACAGGGAGCAGGTGTGACGTGAGCTAGGCTGGGGAGGAAGCCCAGAAAGATATGCAGAGAGTAATCTGCATAACATAGTTGAGACAGCATCTGATGTTTTGAGGCTGGTGCTTCAGCTCTGGTGTTTATCTTTCAAGCCCCGCACTGTCATAGCTTCTGTCATGAGACTTGATCCCAGCTGATAGAGTAAAGCATCGGCTTTTCATCCACCCTGGCCCAGCTCACACTAGGGAGCTGATAGGGGGGTTCCAAGGAAACACACCTTCCATCTTCAGAGACTGCCAGCAGCACCTCGGTTGGAGCAAAATGCATTGCTTAAAGCCAATTGAAGGGACAAGGAGAAGTCCTGGCCAGCTCTGTATACATCAGTACACGGAAGTAGGGTCAGGCTCAGCCAAAATGAAGACAAAGAGTTGCCCAGGTGGTCCTCCATACTGATGTGCTGTGAATGGACTATGAGGATTCAGTGGCAGCGAGATGTCCAGGCTAAGGTCCAGTCCCCAAGGCTGTGGGCTGCAGAAGGTAGCTACACGCATGTGCTGTGCTGGGAACTATGCCACTGTTAGGAACCACAGCCAGGGTTTTCCCAGTGATGGGCTATACACTGGCTACTTAACTTTTGAGTGACTCTTGGGAAAATGACTCTTCTTGCTCTGAAGATGAAGAATATAAGAAGAAGACTTTTGGTAAATAAGCATGTCAGAGATATCAAAATGCATCAGTGGCCAAAGAGAACTGGATGGTGTGGTTCTATCAAGACAGGGTGTTGATTACAGTCTACTGGCCCTGAACTTCAACTGGATACTCCAGACCCAACTGTGTAGCTTTGTGTGAATGCATCATACAGAAACTACCAGGGTCCCATAGAAATGTGCTCCTCCTCCTTCTCCTCCTCCTTCCCCTTCCTCCTCCCCCTCTTCATCCTCCTTTTCCTTCTGCTGCTCCTCCTTCTCCTCTCCTCCTGCTGCTTTTCCTTCTCAAGTGCTGGTGATGATTGGAAGCCCTGAAGCGGTTGTGTTTGCTGTGGCCATGCTTCTCCTTTAGTGTCGCACTACTGTCCCTCTGACTTCTGGGAAGTCTCCATTTCTTCCTTTCCCCTGGGCTGGCTCCTCTGAGCCAGGCTTCACATGTGAGTGCTACAGCTCTCTGTCTTTCCACCTGCAAGCTCTGCGCCCTCCTCTTGACTTTCAACCAATGGTGACCATGACTAAGTGACAATGACTCAAGACAAAGAGATACTTTCTTCTGAGAGACAAGATGAACATGCAATTTCTTTTCCCCATATGAACAACATTTAAAAGCAGTTGCTCAGCCACTTCTCAGGACTTGTCTGATCCCTTATCTTGACCCTTTGGGATCACTACAGAGACAATAAGGGGAACCCAGGCATTTTCAGGATGGAGTGCCTCTTCCCGGCCATGTAATATGCTGAGAGACAGAAGATGGGTTGCTGTATCTCCCTGAAATACAGATGTACACACCTACAAGTCCCAAGTGTTCCTGAACATCGCAGCTCAGCATGACCTAACTGGAATCTCTCTTCTCCTGGACATGGCTCCTAACACCCAAAATAGATCAACATCTCTCATGCTCAAATTGTTGGAAGAGACAGAAGATCCAACAGAAAGAGAAGCAAAGAGGGACATGACCAGCGGACACGTTCAAGTGACTACCTCCATAAAATACCCCCAGGGAGGGAGGAATGCTGACTATGCTTCTCAAATACCAGCTTGCCATGCACCATGGTGACAGGCAGGTCAACTAGATGGTCCAGCTCGTGTAACACAGCCGGGCACCCAACTCCATGTGGCACCCTGACAAATCAAACACGAGACTGCCAGGCTCATGCTCCACCACCCACACTGCCAGGAATCCAGCTCTCATGGGGAGCGCTTGAGTTTGTTTCCAGGCAAGAAAGACCAGCCTGTGGTCCTGGAGGATTGTACCTTTCAGTCCTAAGAAATAAGTGCATGTCACCAGTTTCCTGTAGGTGCCCCAGTGAAAAGCATAAGTACAAATGCAGCACAAACACAAAGCTGAAGCTCGTATTCAGCTTTGGGCTGTCAGTTTGAAAAACACACAAGAAAAACAACTTTTAACTAAGAACATTTAATTATGTCATAGGAGGAAAAGTAGGAAGATAAGTGGATCCAGGGTAGGATAACTTAGGGGCTCAAATGTGTCAGTGTTGGGAGGTCACTTTCCCTGAAATCCTTGTCAGTCAGTTTACTTCTAACCATAAAGTGGCCAACACTACTCCAAACCAAACTTCAGATCCACTGCTAGTATCTGGCGTCTATCTGTTTAGTGCCAGAATGAATGAAATAAATGGGGTCTCTCCCTTCCTACAGCTTAGCCTAGTGTAAGGGCAGAAGCTACCTCAACACACTCCCATCTACAGGGGCACCAGGTTCTTTCACTTCCCTTTGAGTAGCACAGCTTTGAGCTGATCAGCACATATATTAAGTCATGGGTAGCTTTAAAACTGATGCATCTACCACTCCATTTCTCTGCGATGCCGGCTTCCTCCACTCCAGGCAGTCGTGCTGAAGAATAAAAAGATATGCAAGTACAAGGCCACTAGCCTGGCATTTGAAACATGGTGAGTGTTTAGAAAGTGTTCCTTCCTGATCTTATTATTCCCTTCACCCTCAAGGCACCTGGCCCTCGCCACCCCTTTCCTTTACTGAATTGTTGTCCTCTTCTAAACCAAACTGCTGCCTCGGGACAAGATGGACTATGACTTATAGCCTTCTCTCAGCCCCAGCTCACCAACATGGGCATCGGAGCCTCCATCCTAGTGATGACACCAATGCCAGCTCCATTCTGTCCAAGTACTGGGCTGTCCCATACCAGCAGGAGACGCTGGATGTCCACTCCAAACTCTCAGAGGTGTTCTGGGACCTAGGTGAAGATGCCTCCATTGGTAGCACTCAAGAAAGTCTTCCCTTGATGGATCACTCCTCATGACTCCGACCCAGCCTATATAGAATAAGTATAACCCTCCTCACAACCAAACAAAGAGGGTATTATTTCTTCTGACTTACACATGAGGAAACTCGAATCCAAGAAGTCCAGAGACCTATCTGAGGGAACACAGCCTATGGGAAAGCCAAGATTAAACTCTTATTCTTGGCCTCTCATTCTTTTTCCTTCACCCATGCTGGTTGCCTTTATCCCAGGGAATGTTGGATAAGAGACATGGATTCAGCGATGACCTTGTGTCCTCTTTCAGCAAAGTCCTTGCCATAATTCTTCAGGTCATAAAGCCCCCAATTTAGAGTGGTAGAAACTCTAAAGTGTCTCACCTGTTCACTCGACAAACACACTTGCCATGCCCCAAAAGTTGGAAGAGTTTGGAGGTTTCTATTCTCAGGAAGACAGTAGAACCCCAATCTTTGGGGCCCTCACATCTGGAGTTCAGGTTGGGAGGAGATTGATAAGTAGTGGCAATGGGAAGAGACTTAAGTATGTCTACCTCCAAAGTGAAAAATGGAGGTATATTTCTGGAAGGCCTTTCCAAGCAAAAGGTATTGTTATGGAATAGTTACATCTCTGTAAATAGTAACAGCACTGGATGGAAGAGAGAAGAAGGAATGATTTGATACCTCTTGTTGCTGCTTGAGAAAAACATTCCCTCCTGATTTTCACACCACTCTGCCAAGTAGGAAAATTCCCCTCTGAATCCCTGAATCACATCTAAATGCCAGTTCTCCAGAGGGCAGGCAGCAAGGGGCCCCTGGTGACTGGGCTGTGCCACAATCTGTCCAACTCCAAAGAAGCAGCCAAGAGGGGGAAAAGGGAGATGAAGTGACAAGCAGAGCTCAGCGCTTCAGGGGTGACATTCTGGGCAAGTCATGGATGCTCTGCTTGTCGGAGTTTCCATCTCTCTGTACAATGGAAATAGCTCACTTTGCCTCTTTGCTATTAAAATGAGTGTCCGACAGGGTCTGGTCTGGTATAACTGGGCAGGACAGAAGAAAGGGTCAGCCTTCCCTCTGACACTCAGACTAGGAGGTCATGGTCAATGAGAGTTCTAGCTTTCGAGCTTGCTGAGTCTCCAACCCAACCTAAGCACTTTCCCTGTGATCTCTTGGGCTCCAGAGTCTCGCACTTGCAACCTCCTGGCTTCTCTTCATGGCAGTCCTGCACCATCGCAGAGCTTTTTGATGTCTGGGGTCACCAATGCCACTGCAACCTGAAGCCTTCTCCCCACAGCGTTCCCCAGCCACCCTCTCTTCCAGCCACAAAGCCATTATCCAATAAAGTCCCACCTCTGACATTTTCAAACTCAAGATCTCTGACACATTGTGCTATCTTTCCAGCTCCTTCTCTTTGCCCATTTTCTCACCTCATCATGATCTTCAGCCTCTGGGTTCTTCCCTTCCTTCCAACACGTCACCTCTGTCCAAATGCCGCTTTCCTTTCCATCCAAGCCCTTCTGGTCATGGCCACTCTCATGCCAATGACACCAATGGTACTACCTTCCCACATAGAGTCTGCTTTGCTCCATGTCCCCATGGCTGTGACCACTGGAGAGCCCCACGGGTGGCACAGGTGGTGCTAGAAACCCAGACTGGGTCAATCAGCGATCTTCCCAGTTTTCTCATCCGTGCTTCCCCCATTCTCAGCTGCAGCGCCAGCCTTCCAGTACCTCCTGTCATCAGTCCTAAAGATGATCTCATGTACTCTTCCA
Source organism: Capromys pilorides (assembly GCA_004027915.1). Classification (NCBI taxonomy): domain Eukaryota; kingdom Metazoa; phylum Chordata; class Mammalia; order Rodentia; family Capromyidae; genus Capromys; species Capromys pilorides. The sequence continues at coordinate 12,018 of PVKN010033133.1, forward strand.
CCAAAGCAGAGGACTGAGGCAATCAGAGATGAACTTTCTCGTGCAATGTGCAGCCCCACCTGTGCCATCCTCCCCTCCCTGGATCCTGAGTAC
>PVKN010033134.1:0-12111 GCA_004027915.1 Capromys pilorides
GGTGCCTAGGATCAGACCCAGGGTTTTTTGCTTGCCAGGCAGATGCTTAGACCCCTGAGCTAGCTCCCCAGCTCAAAAACAGTGCATTCTTGAAAACTTCTATGGGATACTTTCAGTGTCCTCACCAGAAAACATCCTGATTACATGATATGATACAAGTCAACTAGCTCAATCTAAAACTTCTAATATTTCAAAATTTCCCAGTGTCTATAATAAATATGTACATTTTTGTTAAGAGTAATAAGTAAATTGTAAAACAACATTGCAAAAAAATAAAATGAAAATGATTTTTATACAGAGTTCCTAGCATTGATACTTTTAAGAAGTAAGTAATGGAAGCAAAAATCTCAAAAAAAACTTTGCAATTAGCAAGGACCGTCTCGATGAGGAGGAAAAAATGGAAGCTAATTTCTGTTGGAAGAATATAGGGAAAGAAGAGATAAGGATTTATGTTCATTGCTCGTTGTCTGCTGATCAATCAAAAGACAGAATTGGAAACCCACATACAAGGTGAGTTAAGTGTTTTAAAAGATAGGGAGAGTGTGGACAAAAATGGGTGCAGAACCCTGTCGTAGGTTTTGGATGTCTCATTCCCTTCCTTCTTGCATTGTGAGCTTTCTTTCAACCATGGGTGATATGTCTATGATATCTGCAGTCTTCCAGTAAAGACTGGTTTTATCTTGTGTTAGAACTGGTATCCAAAAATTCCATGAATGCTCTTACCACTGATAGGACTTAAAGTCAAGACAGATAAATTTCTTGGAAGTTGTGTGGCAGAATTCGCATCTTCTGGGTTTTGATGGATGTTTTGTCCTGTTCCTTTGTAATATTTGTTTGGCTGCCAGATACCCTGTGACAACTAGCTCTGTGGAGGAGAGGGGCGCTGGTGATTTGTACACCAGAGGATTACATGTGTTTAGCACAGGATCTGGCCAGTAGTAGGCGTGCCAACATAGTTGAATGAAAGAATTAATGACCCAGACACCTTGCCATGCTTACAATGGTACATGTGGCAAAAATAGGATAAGATTATATTCTATTATCATAATATACCTACCTACTGTTTTTTACAGTATGGTTTTCATTTATATTGCCTTATAATTTTTATACTGAATCTTGAGTCTAAGATCATTCCTTTGCTTTGAAAGGGAAAGTTTATGCTAGACCTGCTTTGTGAGAATGAGATCATGTCTTTACTGAGAACTGAGATTCAAGCATTATAATGAAGAAATTGAATTGCAGGCTGACAAGCATATCACCCATAATACCCTGGGGAGGAACTACAAAGAGCTGGGCACCAGATTGTGCTCTCTGGTCCTTACACTAGGTGAAAAGTGGAGGAAAGGCTTAGACTCTCAGTAAGTGTAGAGTCAGTCATTGGTCAGCAAGCACTCAGCACAGACAACGCGGCTTACAGAGCGTTAGAGTTTCTAATCCCATTGCCTGGGTTTGGCCACACAGAGCCAGTAGCCTGCCTTACGGCAGATGCTCTGTGTCTACATTTAAACAGCTGTGGTGCAGCTGGTCCTCTTGATCCTTTTCTTTTTGCTAAGCCAGAATATGTACACACGTCTGCCCTGAGGACAGAGGTTCTGACCATGGGGGTGCTGGGAACTGTTTCACAGCTGGATTCCTGCAAAGGAAAAACAAAAAACAAAAATAAAACACAATAGTAACAGCAAAAGCAAAATTTGCTTGGAGCATTTGCCAGTTTCCAGGGTGCATATTTTTATCATGGCCAGTTCCCAGTCATCAATGTGATTTCAACCAGCTCACAAAATTCCTGAAATTTTATCAGTTGGCCTCATAAGCTTGCATAAGTAAACACCAGCCCAGCACTGTCCTTTTCCTGGAAAGTGTTCCTCACATATCTCAGCCCATTACAGTTTGGTTTCATTTACTAATGCATGCATACTTATATTGATTTATTCAAATACATTATTCATGAAGTGTCTTGGGGTAGTAATGGAAGATAAAAAGATAACTCTACCCCATGTTAACAGGCAACAAAAGACAGTCTTAAGTGATCAGCGGTGGTTTGAAAGGGATGCACAGGTTCTGTGGAAGCACAAATGCAAAATTATGTAAATCCATTTGCAAAGGCCAAGGAGCTCAAGAGTAACAATTTGAGCGCTTAGTGAGCATGATTCTGGAAAGAAACTACTACGTATTTGGTAATGCAAAAGCAAATTGGATTCTTCTATCAAGGGTCACACAGCCTAACAGGAAAGATAACAGGCTGGTGGTTACAGTAAATTGGGAGTCTATTCATAGCATGAGTATCGGGAACAGCGACAACTCATAAAAGTCATAAATAAAATCCATACTGCACAGTAGTGACCTCAATCCTCCAGACCTCCTCTTGTCTCTGAGACATTCTGCTGAGCATCTTCCAGCTTTCCTAACATGCCTGGGCTGGCTTTTGTGGAATGAAGAGGTTCTAGAAATTTCCTTGCAAAATTGAAGGTGGGCCTGCTGTTATAGTCTTAGCTCATCTGTATTTCTGATTTACTTTCCATGGCTTTTGAAAAATATTGAGACAGAGGCTAGGATTCTATTGGGCCATGAGAACAGCAGTCCCAAACAGAGTCAGGGCATGCAAACTGGAGGTGAGCATACTATCACCCTCTGGGACCTCACCAAAACATAGCAAGGTGTCCTGCAGCAGCCAGGAACACTTCCAGGGCTCGAGAAGGCACTGGCTCAGGGGTATGTGGCCCTTGCGTGGGCACTGCACAAACACAACATAGATGAGAGCCTGAAAAGCATGGAGCATCCCCCAGGGTAGAGATAATACGGATTGCAAACCAGCCCACAGCTTTCTCAACCCCTGAAACATTCCTAGACAAGGAGCATTCACAGGCAACCTGCTCAGGAGCCCCCTCCTCACTAGTGCGAGCTCTCCTTCCCTGCTTAGAACATGTAACTGTCTACCTCCTTGCCTGTATGTCTTTTATTTTATTATTTATTTATTTATTTATTTATTTATTTATTTATTTATTTATTTTGCGGGACCGGGGTTTGAACTCATGACCTTGGACTTGCCAAGCAGGCACTTGTGCCAAGAGCTATCTCCCCGGCCCCTCTCTATGTCTTTTAAATAAGTTTGCGTGGACCCTACTTTTTCTACCTGGTTTCATTTTCATCACTGTGGGACACGACTCTGGTGTTTCCACTTCAATATTGCATCAATTTATATATATATAACTTTTGCAGAACCAAACAAAATCTACTCATATTTGCTGGAGTGTCCTGCATGGCTGACCAGTTTGATATCATTCTGTGTCTTCCGATGTAAGTCTTTACCTTTGGCCTGATGCTGGGCTCTTGCTCATAAACTCAGATTTTTGTTTTTCACCACTTTTTGCTTTTTTTCTCTTTTCTTAAAATGTTGATAAACACCTGACCCTGAGCGTCTGTGCATCATCCTCATTTATTTTGTCTTTTTGAAATAATCTAAACTGTTGTAACAGCCAAGAGGAAAAAAATGGAGTTTTCCATTGCTAGGCCAGGATAAAAAAACCTCTTTATAACCTCCTGCCCCATTCGTAACCCTCTGTCCTATTGGCAACATTTCAATACTTTCATCATTGCAAAATCTGGGACTTTCATAGTGAAGTGAAATTATTGGTGTTTAGTTTACAAATGTGCTATCCAGCTTTTTAAAAACACTGTTGTTTATAACCTGAAAATATGAACTTATAAAGAAAAAAACACTTATTCTAGCTTCAAGGTTTTAGTCTGAGATCGGGAAGACCTGTTTCTTTTGGGCTCCTGCTGGCGTGCAGGGTGGCAAAGGCAAGGAGTAGAGGCAGAGCAAAGTGGTTCCTGCGTGGCTCAAGCATAAAAGTAGCAGAAGAAAGGACCAGTGTCACAAAGTTCCCTGAGGAAGGAGCCAGGGCCCCACAGTTCCCTGAGGAAAGAGCCAGGGTCCCACAATTTCCTGAGGAAGGAGCTATGGTTCCACAATTACCTGAGGAAAGAGCCAGGGCCCCGTGGTCTCCTTTGAGAACTCACTCTCAGTGACCTGAGGAGTACACACTCATTCTCTTCTTTCAAAGCTGCCCAGAAGTGCCATTCACAGAACCACATTTCCAACACATAGCTTTTTTGTGGGAAAATTTAAAGTCCAAACTGTACCTCCAAGTACTAACTGAGGACCTATGAATGTGAACCTGCACTAGTTGTTATAAAATGTAACAAACAATCTAAAAAATAAGTTCAAAATAGCAAAGATAAAACACACACAAAAACAACCCGAATGCAATTCTAAGGACACACTATTGCAATACACGTGTCCTAATCATTTTCTTCATCACAATACACAACCTTAAGGGAGGCGGGGTTTACTTGGCTCCCAGTTGGAGAAGTTTCCACCCTCATCCAGCAGATTACAACACGGACGTTGGCAGAAGGGCCTGGCTGGGGAAGGTTGCCCAGGAGAAGCGAGAGAAAGGGCGGAGCCCGGAAGGAAGGCGAGCTCTTCAGCTCTCCCTGCACCTCCCAAGAGCTAGTTAGCGGAGCTCAGCCTGCTCTGATCACCTCTCTTGTGCTTCCTCGAAGCACACAGGCTTTGGAACCGTTGTGATTTAAGCCACCACAGCATGCAAGCTAGCAACGTGCATTCCTGCACAAATCTGTATTTCGATGTTCTTCAGGTCATGTAGCGCCTTACATGGTAGTGAAAGGATCTGAGGCTTCCCTGGGTGGGAGAAGAGCGGGAGCAGGGAACGTGCAGGGGAGAGTGGAGGAGAGTGATCTCCCCGGCAGGACATCAGGCACCAGGGAACAGAACCGCCAGGAGCCGGGCCAGAGGAGGCAGCAGGCCCCGCCCAGTGCTCCAGAGCACCATCTGCGGCCGCGTGACCATAGAGTGGTAGAGGCTGGTGGAACAGAGGTCTTGAGGCTTTAGGCTGACACTCCTGATAAATCGCAAGGGATAATACTCCATTCTGTTCATTTTCAAAGCAGCTAGCATTTTCTATTTGTGTCTTGTCTTTTAAAAGCTGCTATGTTCACCTCGACCAAAATAGTTGCCGATCAAATGAAAGACAGACGGCAGGGATGCACTTTTCTTATGAATGCTTTTTTGCAACTATGGCATTTTTCTTTCCTTAACTTTAAAATTTTTCAGTCTTTGTTTTTTCTTAGCACATGCTTGCAATGCACAGCATTCCCATTCCTCCCGTGGAGTTGGAGCGCAGGCATAGCACCTCTTCTTGGCTTTGTTCATTTCCTTCTTTTCCTCCCGCTTCCTGCTGCTCGCCCCACCCCCCTTACTCGCCTTCTCCTTTGAGAACAATCAGTCTCCCTACTTCTTGTTATTTACCTTTTATTTTTCTCTTTAGTTTTTCTCTGTTTCTCACGTCAGAAAACTGTGTGATGTTTGAACTTATGTGTCTGTTTTATTTCATCCAACACTAGGATTTCAAGATGCATCCATTTTCCTACAAATGAATACTTTATCTTGCTCTATGGCAAAGTAGTGCTCCACTGTGTATCAATTCCATGTTTGCATTATCCGTGCATCTATCTGCTGGTGGACACAGAGCCACTATCAAGATTTGTCTACATTAGGCTGCTGCAAACATGGGCATACAAGGATCCATGAAATTTCATTCTTTAAAAGTCAAAAGGGAAGGGTTTTAAAATATAAATGATGACAGTATGTTATGGTTTATGTCTAGTTGTCCCCCCAAAGCCTCATGCAATCATGGGGCAGGGACTTCTAGAGTTTGAGACTTGACTCATGATCCACTGGGATTATGTGTTTTCATACTGATGGGACTATGGGTCTGAGTACTGCTGGGATTATGGGTGTGGCCTAAGGTGGATAGGCTGAGGCAGAGAGCCTGAATGTGATATAAAGAGAGACAGAGAGACAGACTCTTGCTGTTGCTCTGCTGCCCGCATTGGTTGGTTGCCTCTGTCATCATTTTGTTGCTGTTCTGCCGCCATGAACTGCTGCTCTCTGCCATGTGCCACTCAGCCTTGGAGCTGGCTAAATATGGACTAAAACCACCAGTAACTGTGAGCTAAATAAAACTTTCCTTCCTTCATTTTGCATGTTGGATATTTGTCCCAGCAATGAGTCAAAAGTAACTAAGACAGAATTTGGTACCAGAGAAGTGGGGTTGTTGCTGTGGCTATACCTGACAATGTGGATTACAAGCTTTTGGGAATGGCTTATGGGAAGAGATAGGAAGGGTTCAGAGATGTCGCCTATAAGCAAAGCACTGGAACAGATTTGGCTGTTCTGTTTGGGAGATTCTGGTCAGAGCTTAGACCAGAAGACAGAAGGCCTGCCTGTAAAGACCTGGTTGAGGAAGTTTCTGCTGGGAAAAAGGACAGCATTGGTTGCTGGACTCCAGATGATTTGTGCTATGGCTTGGCTGAAAGTCTGTCAGAATTTTGCTTGTGCACTGAGACATTGCCTAAGACTGAGTTAAGTGTGGTGGACTGATTAATCTTTCAAGAGATATTTCAAAGCAGCAAACTATTGGAGCATGGCATGGTTGTTATTGGCAGCTCTTAGCCAGATTTATGTCAAGAATCAAGAGCAAAGAGTCAAGCAGGATGATTTAAAATGTGAGTTTGGCCAGAAAGGAAATACCAGGAATGCTTTGGACTGCAAAGATGGAGCTAAAAGGATCTCCATTGCTGGAAAGGAACCAGAGAATCAAAAGGATGGTCTGAGGGCATCACAAGAGGGGGCAGCTCTCCACCCTTTGCAGCCCCAGAATTGCAAAGGAGAGAGGCTTTGTCTTGAGAACAAAGCCACAGAGACCCAAGTACCAGAATGGTGGCTGTAGCCAAGCCAGGTTCCAAAATGGTGCTGGCATAGAGAATTTGTTCCTTGGAATCAAGGTCAGAATGGTCAGAATGTTCGTCAGTCCAGAGACTCAATCCCTACAACCAAGACAGAAGGAAGCCTGACTACTGCTCCAGCTGTCAGCAGACCTTGGCATCATCCACATGACATTGGTTTTAGGTACATTCAGAATGCAAGAGTTGTTAGGTTAAGAAGGCTTCCACCTCAATTTCAGAAGAAGGCCTGGGAATCCAGGCAGTGTGCCCCTGAGAGGGCAGTATGTGAAACAGAGAGCGAGAAGCTTGTTCAGTGGAAACTCCAGAAGTTTGGAAAAGCCAGAAATGTGGATCATCTAAGGGAAATTGCAAAGAGGGAGCAAATCTGGCCTAAAAGAGAAGCAACGGAAACTATCACCTAGAGTGCTGTAGGGGCGGAGCCATGTAAGGCCTTTGGAGCTCACAATTCAGCACAGACTGCTTCAGATGTTCTAGTTGGAACTATGCAATTTAATGTTTACTCTGATGGAGTTTGGACATGTGTTGCTCCCAGTGTTTTGTATTACCCTGTTGTTTGCAATGTTTGGAATGGTAATATTTATCTTGTGCCTTTGAATGTTGGAGATGTTTAATTTTTCTTTTGTACAGGAGCTCACAGTAAAGAGTTTGCCTTGGGTCTTGGAGACTTGGGACTTAGACTTTTCAGCAATGCTGAAACTGTTGGGACTTTGGCAACTCTTCAAGATGGACTAAAATGGCTTATGAACAAAGGGATATATGGTCCATATCCCTTTGTGCAAAAGACTTTGGTGGTCCAGGGGCGGAATATTATGGTTTATGTCTACTTGTCCCCCAAAGCCTCATGCAATCATGGGGCGGGGACTTCTAGAGTTTGAGACTTGACTCATGATCCACTGGGATTATGTGTTTTAATACTGATGGAACTATGGGTCTGAGTCCTTCTGGGATTTGGGTGTGGATTAAGATGGATAGGCTGAGGCAGAGAGCCTGAATGTGATATAAAGAGAGACAGAGAGACAGACTCTTGCTGTTGCTCTTTGTGCCCTGGTTGGTTGGTTGCCTGTGTCATGATTGTTGCTGTTCCGCCATAATAAACTGGATGCTCTCTAACCTGTTCCACTCAGCCTTGGGCCAGCCGAATATGGACTGAAACCTCCAGTAACTGTGAGCTAAATAAACCTTTCCTTCCTTCATTTTGAGTGTCAGGTATTTGTCCCAGCAATGATAGAAGAGTAACTAAGACACAGTATTAAAGGAAAAATCAGCTGTCAAGGGCCAGTGAGATAGCTCAGTGGACTAAGCTCCTGCTTAGGCAAGCACAGAGACTGGGGATTGATTCTTGGTACAAGAGGCCATGCTGGCTCCACCCTCTGATACGCTGAGTGGGCAACCCAGTCTGGGCGTGGTGGCGCACATCTATAATCCCAGCTCAGTGGAGGCTGAAAATAGGAGGATCACTATTAGTCTGAGCTGGGACCCTCTACCAAATACATAGATTAAAAGAAAAAAAATCAGCTCTCATATATGGATTACTGAGCTCAAGACTAAAATCAAATGAGCTTCAGTTGCTTATTTGTGCAAAGACAGTACAGCCAGGAAGAGGCCGTGAAGTCGCAGTGTTCTTACTTTGACTGTCAGCTTCCTGTTTCTGCAGCTAACACCTGGCAGGTTAAAGGTAGAAGCAAGTGAAGTTTGTATTGGCTTGCAGTTTTGGCGGGCTCATCTTGAAAAGTGTAGTTAGGCGACTCATCCTGGTGGGTTGCACAGGGTGGAGAAAACCCTCATCTCCACCTGGGAAGAAGAACAAGGAGACGAGATTCCCACTGTGTGATCTGAGGGGAACCCCGATGAGTATGAGCTCCCTCCTAGTGGTTTCTCCACTACCAAGTGGAACCACAGGCTGGAGCCAAGCCCTGACCACAGAAGGGAGTGTCTACATCCAGATGTCAGCCCTTGTGGCAGGGCATTGAGGCTGCTAATGGGACATTTCTCTGGGGACAGCAGAGAGGTATCTGCCCTTCAAAATAACTTCCTAATCTACAGACTAGCTTCTGATGCCTTACTCAAAACTTTAGAATGTTGTTTGTTCAAACTCAGGACCTTGCACTTGCCAAGCAGGTGCTTATGCTGTGAGCTATCTCACCCGCCCCTGATCCTTTTATAGAATAAAGACCCTTCCATGCCCTCTGAAATGGATATCTTAAAATGAAAATGTCCTGTGCAACATAAGAAGTTTGCTTAGATTTACTCCAATATATGAGTGAGGTTAACTCCATCCTACCAAAAAGTAACACACTTTCCATTTCATGAAATAGTTCGATTTTACATCATAACTGTCTCTACTCAGGGGGAAATTTGCAAAGTATATTAGCATAACTGCTTTGAATAGCACTACCTACTCTGCATTATGTAATTTATTGAAACACATTGTGTATTCGTCCGCAGCTTTTCCCATCACCTGTAACAGTTTATAGGTTGAGTGAAATTTAAATTGCAGGGGCTGGAGAGATAGCTCAGTAGAACAAGCACTTACCTGGCAAGTGCAAGAGCCTGAGTTCAATCCCTGATTCTGAAAAAAAAAAAAAAAATTAACTTGCAACCTCGATATCTTCAAATCTCAAAAAAAGAAAAAAATTCTACTTCTGAAATATTGTCTTTAATCTTTAATAAGCATCATTTATTAGAAATTAAGGCCACATTGTATTATAAGATAAAATTTTATGTGAGAAGAAATAGAAAATAGATTTACTTTTAGATTCTATTTCTACTGCTACAAAAAGCAGTTATAGTTGGCATCTGAAGAAACATAGCTTTCAAAAAGCTCAGTGGCACAGCACCTGCCTGGCAAACACAGGTTTTGAATTCCTGCTACTAAGAAAGAAAGAAAGAAAGAAAGAAAGAAAGAAAGAAAGAAAGAAAGAAAGAAAGAAGTAATCAAATGGAAGTAGCAGGCGAATCTGGCACATTAGCATAATAATAAAATATGAAGGTCCAACAATTTGACAACTCCTCAAGCCTCTGACTTTGTAGGATAAATGTAGTATGTATTTTATGAACAGCACATACAGCACATACAATCTATTTGTTATAGATTGCCAACATGATTTATGTTTATAAAACTATTGCAAATATACCCAAAAAAGAAATTATAGGAATGAGACAGTCATGATTATGCATGGCCAAGTCCTCAAGCCTAAAGAGTGCTGGGATCAAACCTTCAAAAGAAAGTGGGAGTCTATGAAGCATCTTAAATCATAGGGGAAGCAATATCCATCCCCACAGATGAAAAACTTCAATGGAAACACAAGTATGGAAATATATGGTAGTGTGACTTCTCCAAATGTCCATAATTTTTCTTTTTTGTTTTACTTTTCTGTTCTTTTCATTTTATTTTTTTAGGGAAGGGTCTACAAGGTGCTCAGGATCTCACTACTAGGTCAGACTCACAGTGATCTGCCTGTTTACAGGCCTCCCAAGAGCTGGGATTACAGGCATGTGCCACCACACCCAGTCTCAATTGCCTTCTCAGGGGACCCCGTGAGTGGAGCTGGCAAGACTGTGCTCAGGGATTGGACCTCCAACCCCTGAGCCTGTTTGCAGACACTTTAATCTTCTGAGCTATTTGGCTGGCCCCTTAATATCCATAATTTTTCAATAAATGAAATTCCAAATGGGATAAAGTACCCTAAAATTTTAAAATACTGATCTATAAATGATTAATGACTTTCAAAAATGCAAATAAATAATTGGATGAATTAAGGAAGACAATACAGAATATGAAAAAGCAACTCAAGAAAGATAAATTCTAAAAAAGAACCAGGTAGACATTCTGGATATGAAAAACAGAATATGATAGTCAAAAACTGGTAAAATTCAGCCATCAACAGAGTCAAGCAGAAGACAGAATTTCAGGACTTAATATAAAGTCACAGAACTATTATACACAGACAGCAGCAGCAACAACAACAAATTAGGAACAAAACATCCAATATCTCTGGACCAAGTCAGGAGGAAGGAAAGAACCTCCCTTTGTTACACGATAGATAAATGGCAAGAGTCTCCAGTCACTACCAGAGGCAAGCCTATCAGAAAAACTTCAAACTTCTCTGCAGAAACCCTAAGCTTGGAAGGTCACAAAAATCTACCCTTCCAACCCTAAAAGAAAAAACAATGGCCATCCCATATTACTATACACTACATTGCTGTCTTAAGTAAAGGCATCCTTAAAAATTGAAGGAGAAATAAATTCTTTCCACAACCAGTGTCAGCTAAGAAATTCATGCCCACTAAGCCAGCACTGCAGAATATACTTATAGGAATCTTACACACAGGAGAAAGACAATAAATAAGATATTGAGAATTAAGAAGGAAGGAAACATTATTAAATCCACAAAATGATAGGGATGAATATATCCTTATGTATAATAATTCTAGATATAAATGGTCTTAATTCTCCAACTAAAAGAAAGGAGACTGAAAAACTGGACAAAAAACAAAAACCAACTCTTTGCTGGTGGAAGAGACACGCTTTAATAGCAAAGACACATACAGACTAAAAGTGAAATAATGGCAGACAATATTCCATGCAAATTCAACCCCAAAGCAAGCAGAAGCAGATATATTGATATCTGAAAAAGCAGACATCTAGACAAAGTTAGCCCCATGAGGCAAAGTAGGCCACTACAAATGCCTACAGGAAACAAACAACCAAAGAAACATAGGACTTTTAAATACATATCACCTAAGACTCATGCAACCTGTTTTATGAAGCATGACTCAACACAAAGGGATACATAGGCCTCAATATAATAATAATTGGTGACTTCAATAATTTATGTAATCAAGTGGTAAGTCATTTAGATAAAAACTAAGACACTGAGGCTGGCCAAATAGCTCAGCAGATTAAAGCTCCTGGGGGTTCTATCCCCAGGCCTATGTGCCGGCCCTGCCCCCAGGGTACACTGAGACAGAGATTCAAACTGGGTGTGGTGACAAGTGCCTGTAATCCCAACATTTAGGAAGCTGTAAATAGGCAGGTCACTCAAGTCTGATCTAGTAGTGAGACCCTGAACATCCCATAGATCCTTCTCTAAAAATAAAAAAAATAAATAAAAAAAAAATTGAGACACTAAAGTGAAGCCACACAACTGATGCCTACAGAATAATTCATCCAACAATTACACAATACATGTTCTTCTCACCAGCTCATGCAAAATCCTGCAAAATAGATCATATCTTAGGTCATAAATCAAGCCTTAGCAAACACAGAAGAGGAAATAATTT
>PVKN010033135.1:0-12110 GCA_004027915.1 Capromys pilorides
TTGCTTGTTGTGTTTGTTTGTTTCTTTATTTATTCATTTTGTGGCTGGCTCAGCCTGCCCTGGTGGTGGCGCTGGCGCAGCATGTGGTGCCGGGGATCGAACTGCAGTCCCCGCAGTTGCCTGAGCCCTCCTAAGCAGGCGCTTTAGACCACTGAACCATCTCGCCGGTCCCAGATTACTTGACTCTTGATCCACTGGGATTATGTGTTTTAGTACTGATGGGGTTTTGGTCTGAGTACAGTTGGGATTATGGGTGTGGCCTAAGGTGGATAGGCTAAGGCAGAGAGCCTGAATATGATATAAAGAGAGACAGAGACAGACTCCTGTTGCTGCTCTCTGGTGCTCTGGTTGGTCGGTTGCCTCTGTTGCAATTATTGCTGTTCTGCCGCCATGAACTGGATGCTCTCTGCCCTATTCCACTCAGCCCTGGGCCAGCCGAATATGGACTGAAACCTCCAGCAACTGTGAGCTAAATAAATCTTTCCTTCCTTCATTTTGAGTGTTGGGTATTTGTCCCAGCAACGAGTAAAAGCTAACAAGACAGTCACCAAGCCAAGTTTCGTGGCCGGCTGGTGGGGGGCCAGCACAGCATGTATGTAGTACTAGAGATCAAACGCAGGTCCTTGCACTTTCCAGGCTGGTGCTTAGACCGCTGAGCTATCTCCCCAGCCTATCTCTTTCCCAATTTTTGCCCATCTCATATCCAAGAACAGAAGACTCAGCCTATCAGTCTTTCCAAAGATTTAAGAAGATTGTCTATTTCCTTTGTAGGTACCCACTGAGGGCAACCATCTACTCAGCAATGGCTGTTTAGAGCTTTCAATGACAACAAAGAGCTGCAGCATGTGGGCCATAGGTTTACCACCACTGATCTGTGTTCTCCTTCCCTAGATGAGAACATTCATTCATTCATTCATTCATCTTTTTATTTAACATTTAGTGAACATTACTATGTGCCAGCCCTGTGCTAGAAGCCAAGCATATGTGAAAGAGACAAAGGCCAAAAGTGGTTAAACCAGTCTAAGGAGTGACTTCCCTAAGTCCCCGAAGGAACTGAGTTTGGTGTGCGCATCTTCCTGACTTCTGGTCCCGTGCTCTGACCACAGCCTTTCACCACTTGACCACACTTCCCCAACTAAATAGCTACTTCTGCGTGCTGGGGACAGGCCATGTGCGGCAGCATTTACGTAGGCGACACAGATAGCAGGCTTTCACTTAATGTTGCAATAATATCAGGCTAACAATGCATACCCGACTAGGAAAGTTATAGAACAGCTTGATGTGCATCTAATCTTGAGTGCAAAAGAGGAAAAATCCATAAGTGATAAGGAAAATCAGCTGAAGGCAAATGAATTTGTTTTCAATTAGACTAAAAGCCAGGTGTGAGGTTTCTGCCTTCCTTTTCACTCTTGGATTCCCAGATTGGAGGAACTCAGCAGGTAGCTGATCACGCACTGCCTCGTGCTGCGTGCTCAGACCTGTCCAGAGCATGGGATCCCTGCCCTGCTGGGAGGAGGCATCTTGGCCGCAGAGACGCGCACACGCCTGTCGCAAAGTCATGCTGACCTTTGCATATTGCAAAGATAATTTCAAACACGGGCTCTGGTTTTCCTTTATTTTATGCTACCTTGCGTGCGCTATGCCTTTTTTAAAAATGTACTTATTACAGGGTTTCACTATGCAGCTTGGACTACGCAGTGATCCTCCTGTTTTCAGCCTCCCCAGCACCAGGATTACAGGCATGTGCCAACATGCCTGTCTTGGTGGCTGGCTTCGTGTGCCCAGGGGCAGGGCCAGTGCAGCATGTGGTGCTGGGGATTGAACCCCGGTTGCTTTTTTTAATGATAAAAAAATTGTATATACTTATAGGGTACAAAATATTATAGTATATGTATACATTGAAGAACAATTAAATCAGGATAATTAACACCTCTGCTGCTTTAAATATTTGTAACTTTTTTGCAGTTAGAAGTTAGATCCTCTTTTAGCCATTCTTAAGTATACACTATTATTAACTATAGTCACTGCACTACAATAGAACATTTGCACTGTAGCTCTGTATCTGTGGACCAGCCCCCCAACCCTGATCCTAACTACCCCACCCCCCAGGTCTTATCTACCTTTCTAGTTGCTTCATCTATGATGTGTTTTTTTTTTTTTTTTTTTTGTACTTAGAATTGAATTCAGGACCTTGTGCTTGCCAGGAAGGTGCTGCCCTGCTGAGCTGTCTCAGCACTTGTGCTATATCAGTGAGTCTGACATTCTTTAGATTTCACATATAAGACCACTTTGTAGTTACCTATCTGTGTTGGCTTGTTTCACTTAACGTAATGTCCTTTCATTTCATCTATGTTGTTACAAATGAGAAAATTTCCTTTTCCCTGAGATAGGATCTCCCTATGTAGTCCAAGTTGGCCTGGAACTTGCAGTCCTCCTGCTTCAGCCTCCCAAATGCTGAGATTACAGGCCTGAGCCACACACTTGGTCTTAAAAAATATATATATATATATATATATATATATATATATATATATATGCTTTTCTGTTGATGAATACTTAGGTTATTGCCGAATCTTGGCTATTGTCAATAATGCTGCTAGCATCCCTTAAGCTAAGCATAGTGATTTCATTCCCTTTGGATAAATACCCAGGAGCAGGTTTGCTGCATCAATTTCACTTTCTTTAATTTACTATTATTATTATTGGGGGGGGCGTTTGAGGTCCAACCTGGCCCTTTCCCCACAAGCACTCCTCCAGTGAGCTATACCCCACCTTCCTTTTCCATGTAATTTAATTTATTTATTTATGGTGCACTGGGGACCCACCTCACTGCTGCTCCACATCTCGACATGTGACTTGGCAGGCCTGAAATAGATACGTGAGCAGACTGAGGTGCACACACGTCTTCCAACCCATCAGAGGCGTGGGTGTCGGTGGGACAGGAGCGGGAATCTGCGCTTGCCCCGCGGGAGAGCTCGCTCCCCTGCCCCGAGGGACGGAGGGATGGTACTCTGGCCCTCTGCTTGGATCACTGCCTGCGGGACCTGTCTGCAGGCCCTGTGCTCCTGGGCTCCAGTTCTTCCCCCTGGCAGACCCTGGGAGGGTAGTAGGAACTTCGGGCCTTGTTCAACACAGCCAGGCACTGGCCCTGCAGGAGCCCACAGAGCTTGGGTAAACAAAAGAAAGAATGAAGGTGGCCAGTCCTTTTTAGAGGATGGCTATATTAAGCCTCAGCTCCTGGTCTTAGAGGTGCCAGGAAGGAAAGAGTTAAGCTCTCTTGGAGGAGTCCGCTTCTCCAAAGACCCTGTTCCTTTTCTTTATTGGCAAAGGCAAGTACATGAAATAAATTCTGGATGTACAATCTTGACACGTCCTTTTGGTGTTGGCCTGAGCTGCTCTGGACTTGAAGGAGAAGTCATCAAATCATTCTAGGTTTTCTCTTATGGCTCTGAGATCCAGTTGTGAATGGAAGGCAAAGGCAAACCCAGGAATTTAAAGCTTGACCTACTTTGTCCAAGCTAATAATAAGAGGAGAGGTGGCTTTGTCTTCATAACTTCTCTCTGTCTCTCTCTGCAGCAATCAGGGAGAGGGTAATAGCCTGACAGATGACAGAAATAGGAGACCTGAGGGCCACAGAATGGCTTTAGGGTTCTGAGCAGCTCCAAGAAGACTATGTTTATATCTCTGTTTTTCCTTTTCGCCCTCATCCCTTTTGAGTGAGAGAGAACGAAAAAAGCTGAAATTCCCACCCACATAAACTAGTGATATACAACGATGAAATTCTGTTTTCACCTCTGCCTGCGACAGGGAATGCAAAAATAGTAAGTGGCCCAGTTCCACGAATCCCGCCTTCCTGCCCCGCAGCCTCCCGCCGGGTTGGATCTCTAAGAATGGAGGTTCACGCACAGCCGCGCGAGCCGCGCCGAGCTAGGGACCGCGGGTGATGTCAGGGGGCCAGGCCCCGGGGAGCCGGGAGGGCGGGCGGGCGGCCGCGCGGGGCAGACGGCGCGCCCGTCCGCGGCGTCGCCTGGAGACGGCCCTGGCGGCGCTGTGTTGCTGTAAACAGCCGCTTCCCTGTTACTATCTATAGCCGGATCGCCCGGCTCCCGGGTGCGCCGGCTGGAAGCAGGTTCGCGGTTCCGCTCCCGGCCCCGAAGGGCCAGTCCCCTGCCCTAATCCTACCTCCCTTCATTCTGGGTGCCCACCTTGGGCTCCGCTCTGGGGTCCAAAGAGCGGGGGAGGGGACGCGGGGTTTTCGGGAACCTGCGGATTCTGGTCCCGGGGTGGCTGGTGCTCTGGGGCCCAGCCAGGGCAGTGTGACCTCGGCTGTCCTTTGCAGCGGGGCAGGAGGCTGGGGGCATCTGGAGGGAGGCGCGTTCTGGGGCATCCTGCCTTGCTAAGCCTCATTTTCCGAGACGCAGGCAGCTCCTGGGGCTCTGGCCATTGAGGCCTCCCGCTCGGCCGCTGCTGGGCGCAAGGCTTCCAGTTCCCCCAGGGCCTCCCCCTTCCAAGTCCGAACTGGAAAATCACCCGCTGCGGGCTGCCTGTAAACCCAGCTTCCTGGCGGGATTGAACCAGCCGCTCCACCCACCCACCCTCCGCGTCGCCCCCAGGCCGACTTGTGTTACCCCTAGAAGCTCACCCCACCTTGTGGTCCGGAAAGGACCGGATCCCTGCCCACACAACTCAATGCCCCGGCCCCAGCGCGGATTCAAGGCAAAGAATTGCTCAGCCCTATCCTTGCGCCGAGGTCTTGCAGTGTTCATTGGCTCGCGTGTTGCATTTAACAGTAACACCAATATCCTTGCATATGACCAAGAAACAGAATCAGTGCACTGTCTTCCTTAAAAGCAGAGAGTAATGAATGGATGAATGAATGAACTCAGGATCGTAGGTAAAGTAGGTTATCGTATTCTTGTTTTGGATCTTCCATTTTCTTTCCAAACACAGGCGTAGTATTGTCTCGAGCTCCAGGGTTCGAAGAAAGGGCTTCCCATATTTTGCACTGAGTAAGGGGGACGTAAGTAGGGGCGTATGTGTTCAAAAGCCCAGGCTTCAAACCCTCAGGCCGGTGTACCTGTTTCTTCTGTGCCTGAGCCTCAGAACTGTCCTTTGGCTCTGGGCAATGGTAAAGGGGCGACCCCCTGGCGGATGCTTTCTGACCCGGGGCAACAAGGTTCTGCATTGAAACAGGTGCGAATGTTCGCTGGGTTTCTCCGCCCGTTCTGCCTCCCCTCCCCCTGCCGCGGCCCCCACCTCCCCCCGCGCTGCACCCTCTGTGTTGGCTGCAGCCGGGGAGCAGTTCCCGTCAATCCCTCCCCCTTACACAGGATGTCCTTATTAGGACATCTGCGTCAGCAGGTTTCCACGGCCGTTCCCTGTAGTCGCGGGGGGAGCCCTCCCGAAGTTCCACAAAGAGAGAGGTCTAAGAGACCCGTAAGATCCTGATGACAAGACATCCATAGGACAAGGGCACAAAGCAAGACGGGCAGCGGCCGCGAGCGCTGCAGAGGGGGCCAGACGGTGACAGAGGCGGCCTGAATTGGGCGCGCCCCCCTCAGGCCTCAGTGGTTGCGCCCAGTGACGTGTCGGCTCATTCATAAAATGCTGTATAAAAGCGGCGGCTGCGGCGCCTAGTACTCCAACTGCAGCTGCAGCGAGCAGGCTTGGAGCCGGAGGGAGAGCAGGAGGCAGCGGCGCCGCGAAAGAGCAGTGACCGCGATCCCACCCGGCTCTGCGCCGCCGCAGCTCCCACCTGTCGCCGGCCCTCGCCCGCCCGCCGCTATGATGTTCTCGGGCTTCAACGCGGACTACGAGGCGGCGTCCTCCCGCTGCAGCAGCGCCTCCCCGGCGGCGGCGGAGAGTCTGTCCTACTACCACTCGCCGGCCGACTCCTTCTCCAGCATGGGCTCTCCTGTCCACGCGCAGGTAAGGCTGGCTTCACGCCGCCGCGGGACCCAAGGCCGGGGTCGCCGCGGGTCGCAGGCGCCGGGCGGGACGCTCGGGCACCCCCGCTGAAGTCCCTTCCGCCCGCCCGGGAAGGCGGCTTCCGAGGCCGGAGCAGCTCCAAGTTGGGAGCCCGGGACTCGTTCTGAGCGCACGCACGCTTGTCGCTTGTCGTAGTAGTGAGGCTCAGCTCCTCTTCCCGCGGCAGGTTCGTCCCGAGCCGCCTCCAGACTTGTCTCCGACGTTAGTGGAGGCCAACTCGTCCCCAGCAGAGACTTGCTAACTAGAGCCTGGTTCCCCTGGGGAGGCGGCAGAAAGCGGCGACGCTCCCCCCCACCCCGGGCCGCTGGCAGCCGGGAGGCAGGCTCGGGGGAGGGGGGTGCAGCGGGCGGGCGGAGCGTAAGGCAGCTTCATTGATAAAAAGCGAGTCCATTCTGGAGACTCCGGAGCGGCGCCTGCGTCAGCGCAGACGTCAGGGATATTTATAACAAACCTCCTTTCAAGCGAGCGATGCTGGAGGGATAACGGGAAGGCGGCGGCAGGATGGAGGGGAAAGGCGCTGCGCTGCGGATTTCTTGGGGAGCAAAAGGGGGAGCTTTCATCCGGGAAGAGAGGCGTAGAGGACTTGGCCGGCCGCGAGACTGCTTCTCACCCTCGCTTCTGCTGCATGCGGCACGAACTCGGCTCACTCCACCTGCGTCTAGAACCTGCCGCCTCACGTCCGCTTTCTTCTGTTCTGTTTCAGGACTTCTGTAGCGATCTCGCTGTCTCCAGTGCCAACTTCATTCCCACGGTGACAGCCATTTCCACAAGCCCGGACCTGCAGTGGCTGGTGCAGCCTGCCCTGGTCTCCTCCGTGGCCCCATCGCAGACCAGAGCCCCGCACCCTTACGGGGTCCCTACCCCCGCGGCTGGGGCGTACTCAAGGGCGGGAGTGGTGAAGACCATGAATGCGGGCAGAGCGCAGAGCATCGGCCGGAGGGGCAAGGTGGAACAGGTGAGGAGCCCTTCTGCATCGGGGTGGGGTGGAGACGCTGCAGGCAGCTAGGGAGCCCGGAGAGCGAGGTGAAGCCTGACGGAGCTCACAGCACTTCTGATCCGAGCGCTAGCTAGTTAGCTCCCGCGACTTTTCCGCTCTCAGTGTGACTCCATAGTTGAGCCCCAAGAAGTCCCCTAGTAGCTTCCTCCCTGGAGCTTCCTACCCAGTGCTTCAGCCTCAGCTTCTCTTTGTTCCCTGGAGGACAATCTTCCAAGGCACACCCCGCTCACAACTGCAGGTTAGCTAGAAAGGGCTTCTAAGCTGCAGGCACCAGTTTGATCAGGGCTGCGGGAATGGCAGACACTGTTGCTGAATGTTGATCTTTTCTGTTATCGTTTTAGTTATCTCCTGAAGAAGAAGAGAAAAGGAGAATCCGGAGGGAACGGAATAAGATGGCTGCAGCCAAGTGCCGAAACCGGAGGAGGGAGCTGACCGATACACTCCAAGCGGTAGGTAGAGCCTTCCAAACTTAGCTGGAGGGTTGGAGACTGGGCATAAGAGAGCAGGCTCCTGTGTGCCGCTGTACCTCATGCTTCCTCTGTGTCTCTGTTTATAGGAGACAGACCAACTTGAAGATGAAAAGTCTGCTTTGCAGACTGAAATTGCCAACTTGCTGAAGGAGAAGGAAAAACTAGAGTTCATTCTGGCAGCTCACCGGCCTGCCTGCAAGATCCCCGATGACCTGGGCTTTCCAGAAGAGATGTCCATGGCATCCCTGGACTTGAGTGGGGGCCTGCAGGAGGCTGCCACCCCGGAGTCGGAGGAGGCCTTCACCTTGCCCCTCCTGAATGACCCCGAGCCCAAGCCGACCGTGGAGCCTGTTAAGAGCATCGGCAGCATGGAGCTGAAGGCAGAGCCCTTTGATGACTTCATGTTCCCCACATCATCCAGGCCCAGCGGCTCCGAGACCGCCCGCTCTGTGCCAGACATGGACCTGTCTGGTTCCTTCTATGCAGCAGACTGGGAGCCCCTGCACAGCAGCTCTCTAGGATTGGGGGCCCTGGGCACCGAGCTGGAGCCCCTGTGTACCCCAGTGGTCACCTGTACCCCCAGCTGCACTACTTACACGTCTTCCTTCGTCTTCACCTACCCGGAGGCTGACTCCTTCCCCAGCTGTGCAGCTGCGCATCGCAAGGGCAGCAGCAGCAATGAGCCCTCCTCTGACTCCCTGAGCTCACCCACACTGCTGGCCCTGTGAGCAGGCGAGGAAGGGGCGGCAGCTGGCACCCCAAGCGCCTCTGCCCAAGTCGTTGCATTTCAGAGAGGAGAACCATGTCTTCCCTCGAGGGTTCCTGTAGACCTAGGGAAGACCTTACCTGTGCGTGAAACACACCAGGCCATGGGCCTTAAGGACTTGACAGCATCCACGGTGGACTCAAGTCCTTACCTCTTCCGGAGATGTAGCAAACCGCATGGAGTGTGTGTTGTTCCCAGTGACACCTCTGAGAGCTGGTAGTTAGTAGCATGTCGAGCCAGGCCTGGGTCTGTGTCTCTTTCTCTTTCTCCTTAGTCTTCTCATAGCATTAACTAATCTCCTGGGTTCATTATTGGAATTAACTTGGTGCTGGATATTTTCAAATTGTATCTAGTGCAGCTGATTTTAACAATAACTACTGTGTCCCTGGCAATAGTGTGTTTTGATTAGAAATGACCAATATTTAACTAAGAAGAAGATATGACTTTATTTTCTAGTAGATAGAAATAAATAGCTGTATCTACGTACTGTAGCTTTTCTTCACCATCAATGTTCATTGTAATGTTATTGATCATGCATTGTTGAGGTGGTCTGAATGCTCTGACATTAACAGTTTTCCATGAAAACGTTTTATTGTGTTTTTAATTTATTTATTAAGATGGATTATCAGATATTTATATTTTTATTTTATTTTTTTCTACCTTGAGGTCTTTTGACATGTGGAAAGTGAATATGAATGAAAAATTTAAGCATTGTTTGCTTATTGTTCCAAGATACTGTCAATAAAAGCATTTAAGTTGAATGCGACCAACCTTGTGCTCTTTTCATTCTTGGAATTTTGTAAGATTCTAAAAGGTATCATTGAAGACCAGTTTGTCAAGAAAGGTAGCTACTGGAGGGGAACACACCCTGCTGTCTGATCCCTTATCAAAAAGGAAAATGAAACTTGAGAGTTGAATTTGGAATATTTTTAAAATGTGTGTCTTCGCGTCGCGTTGCTAAACTTCTCTACTTGCTGGTTCAGGAGGCCGAAGGCTGCAGTACAGTCACTGCCCTGGGTACACACTTCCTGCTTCTTCTGTTTGTTTTGGTAGCCAATGGGGGAATAGTTAAGTTTAGTTGTGCCAATCTTAACTGGGCTGGCGATCGAGCCCTAGTTCTTGGTCTTCAGGTTTATTTATTTGAGGCAGGCTTTTATTATATACTGCCCTAAAACTCATTTACGTAGCCCATGCTGGCCTCACACCTGCCTGATCCTCCTGCCTTCAGCCTCCCAGTCTCACGCCACCACACCAGGATAATTCCGATATGTCGATCTTAAAAGAATCATTTGAGTAAACAAATGTGAGCTTTGCACAAAAATATTTAAGTTTTTCTTTCTTTTGGGGTGCTGGGCATAGAACCCAGGTCTTCAAGCAATGCTAGGGAAGGGCTTTGTCATTAAACCACAACCCCAGCCTTATTTTAATTTTATTCCCAGGAAATCATGTGAACAGTTATTTCTACATTAATGATGAGCCAACTGAAGAATGGCTGGAATGAGTGGCTCTGTCAGTCTTCTACTATGAGGGCTATAGTTTTTACTTCCACTCTTTATTCTACCCATCATACTGCACCTACCTCTTAATACTTGGGTTAAACAAAGGTTTTGCTTGTTAAAGAAAAAAATCTTCAGTGCTTAACTTTAACATGCATACATTTAGTTGGCCTGTTTAATTCTCAAAAGGAAAGAGGACCGTTGTCTTCTTTCTTAGTAGAAAGTGCATTGTCATTTTTGAAGTTGCTCCAACATGAGATGCCTTCATTCCTTGATAGCAAGGGAAGAAGGAGCAGTTTGGGAGAACGCAAGTGATTGCAAGCAGTCCAAATCATGACTGATCACTCTGCAAATAAAAAGTCACATGCGGCTCAACAAGAAGTCAACATGCCAGCCAGAAAGCTCAGTGGATTAAAGCACCTGCTTGGGAAGACCAAGAACGGGGCTTGATCCCCAGCATGTCGTGCCAGCTCTGCCCCCCGGGGCGCTTTGAGACAGCCACTGAGATTGGCTGTGGTGGCACATGCCTATAATCCCAGAGTCCGATCTTTGTAGTGAGACCCTGTAGACTTTGTACTAAATGCATTAAAGAAAAAAAAAAAAGTCAACTTAGAAATGTTATTATCTTAAGGAACATGACCTTTGTAATGGAACATTTAGGAGCACACACGTGGCCACGCAGAAGGGAGACTCTGCCCACTCATCCACTGCGAGTGTCCACAGGCCCAGAGCTTGCCGGCCAGCCACTGCTGCTGCGTGAACTGGCCGAAAGGGAAGTCTACGGCCAGTCTCCTAATGCTATGGCGCTGAGGAAAGTCTCACTTGTTGAAGTGGGAAGTTCGAGCTTCAAAGGCCAGCCATTAAGCTTGAGGTTCTCACCTGTGTCCTGCCTGCCCCTTCCACAACAATTGACACTTGGCAGCAAGCTACTCGCTTTTACGGCCCTTCAGAGCTTGCCTGCATCACACACTGCTCAATGCTGTTTTTGCCTGTCTTGCAATAATGAAAGTAGCCTTAGGCTCACTGCTGTTCAAAGGGCAAATATCTTATGTCCTTTAGATACGACCTAAATTAAATACAGAATTATTATAACTAACATCTGGATCTGCAATAGCCTGTTAGAAACCTAGCTGACTTCCACGAAGTCAAAAGCAGTGATCCGAGGAAGGACATTTCCAGGGCCTCCTGCCTGACTTTGTCCTCTTCTGGGGGAGCTCATTGGCAAACCCTGATAGTTCTACGCTGACTGCAAAGGGACCTCCCCCCCACCCCGACTTTTCCCTTTGAGTTTTTTGTTCGTTTGTTTTATATACTGGGGATTGAACTCTGGACCCTGTGCTTGCCAGGCAGGTGCTTATGCCACTGAGCTATCTCACCCACACACCTTTCCCTCTGAGAGCTGCAGTGTAGGCCCTTCCTCTACCTCATCATAGCCTGGCCACCCCATCAGCAAGACTGTAAGAATGCTAGGTTGCTCATGCCTGTAGCCCTAGCTATGAGGAAGGCTGAGGCTGGATGATAAAAGGTTTTAGCCAGCCTGACCCCATCTCCGTTTAGCAAGATCCCATCTCAAAATGAAAAGGGCTAAGGCAGGGTGTTTGTATAGCACGCTGGAGGCTCTGGGTTTGCTCTCCAGTATGGGGGAGGGGATGCTCTGAGGAGGGGGAATCTCTTTGCAGAAGTCATAGGGGTCCCCGGGACTAATACCCTGCTAACCCTGCCCCAGGACCACTTCCATGGCCTCAGGAGGAGAAAAGAACCCGGTACGGTGCTGCACACTTGTGAGCTCAGCACTTGAGAGACTGAGGCAGGAGGGTTGCCATGAGGTTAAGGCCAGCAGCTTGAACTTGGCCACCTAGTGAGTCTGAGGCCAGCCTGAACTGCATAGTGAGACCGAGAGAGAGAGAGAGAGAGAGAGAGAGAGAGAGAGAGAGAGAGAGAGAGAGAGAGAGAGATTCCTTTTGAAGTAGTCTTTCCCAGTTCTTTCCTGGCTCTGTGCAAAGACTCCATGGAGTATTAACTTTGGAACGTTAGTCCTGGCACTAAGACGTGGTCTCACACTTGTCCCAAAGCAGCAGCTATGTCAGGACAGCACCACTGACACTGATCTGAGACATACGTATAGAGTGGAAGGGGCAGGACAGGGGTCACCTCCTTATGGACATGTCACTGGAGCACTACTGGATCCAGCTCGGAGCCCGGGCACACCGTGTTTGGTTAATGAATATTTTGCTCAGTGGGTGAATGAATAAATTCTACCCTATTTCCCACAAAAAGAAAACACATGCCATTCATATTCTGTAACTTCTTTTGCAGGACCTGTTAGGACATTAAGCAATGGGGATTTCACATGCTTTATGTCTGGCTGCAGACACGCCCTTTTCCCTCCACT
>PVKN010033136.1:0-12107 GCA_004027915.1 Capromys pilorides
CTTAAGGGGTATAGTGTTCAATTTTAATGATATTTAAGCAGTTATAAAACTAAAGCACTCATGAAAATATAAAGCATACAGAAATGCGTGAAAGTGAAAATTAAGTCATGTGTTATCCTTATCTCAGGAAAAAAATTTAGTATATTTCTTTTCAATCCTTTTCTAAAATTTGCTTTATGTGAATATATATAAGTATATACATACATACACAATAATATACACAATAATATATAATTTCATATCTTATGTTTTCCTTTACCTAACTGCTGAGGGGCCGGGAAGGTAGCTCAGTGGAGTAAGTGCTGGCCTGGCAAGCACAGGGTCCTGTGTTCAATCCCTGGTACCACAAAAAAAAAAAAAAAAAAAAGTACCTAATTGCTGAGACAAAATACCCAACGCGCACAGTTAATGGAGGGAAGACTCACTGACTCATTTAGCTCACAGTTTGTAGAGGTTCCAGTTCAGAGTGGGCTGGCTCCAAGGCAGGGTGGCATGCAGAGGGGCATTACAAAAGTGAAGTAGTTCATAATGGACAGAAGACAGCAAAGCAGTGATGTAGCAAAGTGGCAGCAGGTGACAACAGTAGCCCTCTTTCTGTCCCTTATATTCTGTCCAGGCTACATGCCCTTAAGTCAGGCAGCACTCATACCCAAGGCGGCCTTCCCATTACCCACACTGAAAACTATGTCAAACCAATCAGTGGATTAATTTAGTAATCATACATCCTTGATGCCAGGATCACACAGCCCCAACATCACACAATGCCAGCATCCCACCCTGTAGATTCAGCTCAAAATCTCCATCTATAATCACATGAGGCTTTGGAAGGACCTATAAGACATAAGCCATAATATCATACCTTTTGTTTTGTACTGGCGATTGAACCCCAGGGCCTTTGCACTGAGCTACATTCTAAGTTCTATCTATCTATTTATCTATCTATCTATCTATCTATCT
This sequence comes from Capromys pilorides, assembly GCA_004027915.1. NCBI lineage: Eukaryota > Metazoa > Chordata > Mammalia > Rodentia > Capromyidae > Capromys > Capromys pilorides. Next base: position 958 of record PVKN010033136.1, read on the forward strand.
ATCTATCTATCTATCTATCTATCTATCTAAATTTTGAGACAGTCATTAAATTTCCCAAGGTGGCTCAGATTTGCAATCCTCCTGCCTCAGCCTCCAAGAATGCTGGAACTAAAGGTGTGCACCAACATAGCCTAGCTAGTCTTACTGTCTTAAGTGTTATCTCATAAAAACTTTCTTATATCATAAATATTCTTCAAAAATGTTTTTCAGCACTTTAGCAACCTTGTGGTGTTATGTGAGCTGTGATGGGCACGTTATCAGTGCAACATTAGTACTGTTACCACAAGAGGACTCGTATGGAAGCACTATTTTCCTTGGCCCTTCCCCAGTTGTTCACACCTTTGCTGTCACCTTAGCACATCCTTTCTGCATGTCCTCCAGCTCTGTGAATTGAACTTGGAAGATTTCTTCTCCCCTCACTGACTTTTGCTTCATCATTTTACTCTTCATAATAACTTTATTGGGATAATTCACATACCATCAAATTCACCATCTTTATAGTATACAATTTACAGGGTTTTGGTGTAATCATGGGTTTGTGTTTAATCATTATCATCTTTTTTAATTTAATTTTTCTTGTGTCTAGTATAGGGTATACAGGGACTCACTATGTAGATCTGACTTGTGATTCTCCTGTTTTCAGTCTCCCAAGTGCTGGGATTACAGGCGCACACCACCACGCCCAGTTTCAATCACTGTCTCAGCACACCTTGCAGGCAGGGTTGGCACACCACGCCAGGGATTGAACCCCAGCCACTGTGCTCTGCTTAAGCCGGTGCTTTTACTCTACTGAGCTATTTGGCCTGCCCTACTATATGTTATCACCTTTAAGTCCAAACTATTTTCATTACCAAAAGAAAACCTACCCTTGAATAGTCATTTCCCATTTTCTCCAGTCCTCCTATCCTAGACAACCACAGTACAAGTCTCTGACTATAGATTTGCCTATTTTAGGTATTTCATGTGAATGGAGTTATGTAATATTATGGCTTATATCTAGATGTTCCCTCGAAGACTCATGTGATCATAAGTAGGGCTTTTCAGGGGTGGCTGGATTGGATCTACTTTGTGCTGCTACGATCAAGGATGTGCTACTGGGATTGACTCATGGTGTAAAAGTATTAAGGCTGCCTTACCTGAGTGTGAGTGCTTCCTGTCCTAAGCGTGGGTAGCCTGGATAGGATATAAGGGATAAAAAAAGGTTGCTGCTTCTGGCTTGTCATTTGCTTCTTGCCACTTTGCTTCATTGCTTTGCCGTTTTCTGCTCACCACAAAGTGTTCCTCCACTGTGATGCCCCTCTGCCATGTGATTGCCTTGGAGCCAGCCAGCTATGACTTGAGACCTCTACAAACTGTGAACTCAGTAAACCTTGTATCCTTTACCTTTGGTGTATTTTGTCTCAGCAATGACAAAAGATACATGATATATAGTATTTTGTGACTGGCTGAGTCATTAATATACTGTTTTCGTTTTTTATTATTTAGGAGTTTTAAAATTTTTATTTTTCTCACTACATAGATGGGACTTGTAGTGATTCCCCTGTTTTCATCCTCCTCAAGTGTTGGGATTACAGGCACATGCCACCAGGCTTAGTCTCAGTCACCCTGTCAGCATGCCCTGTGGGCAGGGCTGGCAAGGCATGCCAGGAATCAAACACCAGCTGCTGTGCTCTGCCTTAGTAGGCACTTCAGGCCACTGAGCTATCAGGCCAGCCCTTAATTTTTATTTCTTATTGTTTGTTTATTTATTTATTTAGTTTGCAGTACCAGAGAATGAACTCACGACCTTGCGCTTGCCAGGAAAGAATTTATTCTATTGAGCTATCTCCCTGGCCCATTGATTTTTTTTTTTTCCAACTGGCTCAGACTGTCTTAACGGTGGTTCTGGGAATTGAACCGCCATACCCTGTGCCTGACTGGGATTTCAGGTACAAGTGCTTAAACCACTGAGCTAAACTAAAAGCCCCCTTTATTTTTTAAAGAATACAGAGTAGTACTAAAGCAGAAAACTTACAAATGATACAGAATTTCACTAAACAAAGTAATATGAATTTCAAAGTATTTGTTGTGTTGCACAATGTCTTCAAATTAGTTATTCATATTATAAACATGCATGCAAAATTGGAAGAAAGAAAAAATGAAAGAAATATATAAGAAATTAGGAATAGAAAAAGGAGAAACTATTGAAAAAAGTACACAAAACTAAGCATTAACTGCTCCTTTCCATAGATCAGCACAAATGCACAGTACAGTTGTTCAACATCCTACTTGCATTCATAGATCTAGAAGTATATGTGTATATATGTATGTGTACCATCCTGCTTGCATATATCTTTCTCCCACTCCCTCTCATATTTTTCTTGTCAATTATACCAGTAATTCCTTTTGAACAGTTTCATTCCCTTTTCCCCGTATCTATTGTACCCTTCAGATTTTATTTTCTCTTTCAGATTAGTATATTGTTTTCATTGTTAATCTATGTTGTTGTGTGTATCAGTACTTCATTTCATTCTTGCTTACAGTTTTTCTTGTATGAGGATTGAAATGTGGGGCTAGTGTATGCTAGGCAGGTTCTCCATCATTGAGCTACAACCCCAGCCTCAGTATTTATTGTTTAATGGCTGAATAATGATTCAACTATATGGTTATATTACTGGGTTTGGGGTGCTCGAGTCTTCTTGAGGTGGTTTTTCTAGAGTTTTTTTCTATCCTGAACAAAGAATTTATCAATGCAAATGCAAATGGTAACAAGGTTTTACATTTGTTAAAGACAGGAAAAGTGAAATAGGCTCTGTAGAGTAAGTTTGGGCCAAGTAGGAAAAGAAGTGTACTCTACAGGAGATAATGGGCTACAGTGAGACAACACGGTGACAAAAATTCATCATGAACTGTCCTTTTCATATCTCCCACATCTTGGGCTAACGTTCTATCAGAACCTGTTGAAGTTCTTGCAGGGCTTTGGGAACTATTCTGAGCACGTGTCCTTAGATTTTTGTAATTAACAGGCCACACCATTTCCCCAGCCATCTTTGCCATGGCCTAATCTCTTAATCACACATTTTTTTTATCCCTTCATTGATTATTTGGATTATTTTGTACTTTGTGGCTGTTATGCCTAATGCTGCTATGAATGTTGGTTTTTCCTTTTGTTATAAAAATTCTTTTAGTTATTTAGGGTATATACTTAAGTGTGAAATTGCTGGGTCATATGGTAATTTTACTTTTAATTTTTTCAGGAAATGCTAAAATGTTTTCCACAATGGCTCTCCTGTTTTTATATTCCTACCAGAATTATGTAAGGGTTCCAATTTCTCCACATCATTATCAACAGTATCTTACTTTAAAACAATTATTGTCACATTAGTAGGTATGAAGTAGTATGTCATTGTTAAGATTTGCATTCCTCTAATGACAAGTGATGCTGCACAACTTTTATGTGCTTATTGGCCATTCATGTGTCTGGGGTAAATGTCTTAAGACCTTTTGCTCACTTTTTAATTGGATTGTTTTGTCTTTTTATTGTTATCATTCAAGTTCTTTTTTTCTAAGTTCTTTATATATTCTGTACATTAGTTCTGTATCAGATACATGAGTTGCAAATACTTCTTTCTATTGTGTGAGTTGTCTTCACTTTTTTTGCCTTTTTGAGACACAGTCTTGCTATGCAGGTGAGGCTGGCCTTGAGCTCACTTTGTAGCTTAGGCTGGTCTTGAACTCACAACAATCCTCCTGCCTTAGCCTCCTGAGTGTTGGGATTACAGGTGTGCAATACCACATTTGGCATGTCTTCACTTTCTTGATAGTGTCTTTATAATAAAAAGTTTTAATTGCAATAAAGTCAGTTTTCTCTCTTTCTTTCATCTTTAATGCTATACGTGTCATATCCATGATTTTATTCTTAGTATAGCAAGTAAATTGGGTATTTATAAGTGTTTCAGTTATAGTCATTTGTTTAAAATAATGACTTCCATACTTCAGACTTGGATTTTTCTTGTACCTTCGAACTCTCAAACTATTTTTTATTCACTTTAAGATTTATGTTACTCTGTGTTTCCTTCATGTCTAATGTCACTTGTGTTTTATAGGGTGTGGTCCCAACTGCTCAGCGTGCTGCCATCGTTGTAGGAGTAGAGCTACCAGTCTATGATATTACCAAGAAGCACCTAATACTGTCAGGAATGATGGGTGACACAATTTTGACTCACTTTGTGTAAGTAGGATAGGACATGTTCATTCTCAATTTCTGAAAATTTGAGCACAAAATGTATCTTTCATTGACATACTGAGGTGGAACTGATCATTGGTGTGTATTACCTTACTGCCCTTGCCTCTCCTGTATTTTAAGCATTTTAAGTCTTTTGAACACGTCACACTTCACACAGATTCCAAATATTATGGGTTAGGGGCTAGAAATATAGAAAGTGCCTACCTGGCAAGCACAAGGTCCTGAGTTTGATTGCCAGTATCATACACACACAAAAAAAAAAAAAATACACAAAGAAAATGTTATGGGTACTTGGATACTTGGGAACAGCAGCCCACAATATGTCTCTAGGATTTGCACTTATTCAAACAGGATTCTATATCTGTTAAGGATATCTATTATTAGTGTTGGTCAATTTCATATCAAAATAAGCTTTTCGGGGCCGGAGAGATGGTTCAGTGGTCTAAAGCACCTGCTTAGGAAAGCTCAAGCAACTGCAGGGACTGCGGTTCGATCCCCGGCACCACATGCTGCGCCAGCCCCACCACCAGGGCAGGCTGAGCCAGCCACAAAATAAATAAAGAAAGAAACAAACAAACACAACAAGCAAACAAATAAATAAATAAAATTAAAAAAAAGAAATAGATTTAAAAAAAAAAAAATAAGCTTTTCTCAGTGGGAATCAGAAAAAATGCTGAAGTTTTAGAGCCTCCTAAATTTGACCAGTTTTGACTGAAAACTTGCTAATCTCATTCCATTTTCTTTATCATGTAATCTTCATGCTATTTTGCTACTCAGATCCACTTGTTATATAATTTTGTGCTTTGAAAATTGTGTGTAATGAATAGAAGATGCATGAGACTGCCTGTTTCAGGATCTTGTTAGGTTATATAAAAATAAGTGAATAAAAAATAAATAAATAGGGCCAGTGGGATGGCTCAGCGGTCTAAAGCACCTGCTTAGGAAAGCTTAGGCAGCAGAAAGGACCACGGTTCAAACCCCGGCACCACATGCTACGCCAGCCCCACCCCCAAGGCTGGCTGAAGCAGCCACAATAAAAAATAAATAAATAAAAATTTAAAAGTAAATAAATAAATATGGCCAAATTTCAGATTGAAAATTAAAGGGACAATCTTTGCATGATGTCTTGTTCCAAAAAAAAAAAAAAATTCTTTTCTTTTTAGATTTTAATACTGTGGTGAGTGTCAGGGTTTATCTGATGGATCTGAGTTATTGTACATTTATATTGGGCCTATTTTCTATTTAAGTTGAGCAGAAGTTGGAAGTGAGGGCAATCTGTCTTCTTAAAGTTTATATCTTCAGTTCCAGCTTTACTTGCGGCTTGGCTGGGGCTCTGGCATCCAATCCAGTTGATGTGGTACGAACTCGCATGATGAACCAGAGGGCAATTGTGGGACATGTGGACCTCTATAAGGGTACTTTGGATGGTATTTTAAAGGTATGCCTTCTATGGATATGGGTTATTATTTTAGTTTTCTTTGATGTCTCAGATCTGTTTTCACTCCTTATTCCTAGTTGTTGTATAGCATTCTGAAGATGCATAATTATGTGTATTTTTAGTAGCCTTTCCAAGTTATCCTCAGATAGAAAGCTGTCTCTTTGGAAACCTGATAATTCACAGTAGTCCTTAGTATTTATCATTCCAATCTAAGTGCTTAAGAATACAAGATGTTTTTACTAATAACTTCATGTAGAATTATTAGTAGAGAAAAACATATATTGCATCTTTTCACTTTAGATAAGAGATAGACCCTGTAATAAAAAAGCTTGTCACTTAAAAACTCAAATCTGGTGCTTGATTGAGGGTTGTTCAGTTGCTTTTCAAGTTTCTGTTTTTATGTTTGTAGGAAGGCAAATACTATAAATACATTATATAATTTGCCGATACAATTATAGAAACAAATTTGAGTTTAATTATGAAAGTGATGTTCATTTTCTCTGCTGTTATCAGTCTCAGTGAACAACTGTTTATTATATATCAAAAACCGTTTTAGTAGCTGCAGAGAAATTATAGCTATTAGAAAAGTACTATATAGGTGTACAGATAATCAATACAAATGGGTAAGTGATAAGTTCAGTTCTATGGGATAAAATTACAACCTAATTTGTAAGTTGGAAATAGACTCCCTATAGATGGCGGTAAATTGAATAATAATTCACATTTTTTGAGTAATTTATTGTGTGTTGCGAGCTGTCCTAGTGAAGCTTATATGTACAGTATTCATTCATTCATTTAGTCCTCACCATTACCCCATAGGTAGATGCCGAAGCACTGCGGGATTCAGTAACCTGCTCAAGGTTTCACAGCTAGTAAGTAGGAGTTCTGGAGTAGACTCAAACTCTTTGGCTTCCAGCTCACTTTTTTAGCTTCTACACTATGATGCCTTTCTCAATTTGATGTGTTAGGGTTGGCAAGGTTATAAAGGGTATTGAATGTTATACTAAGATGCTTGGATTATTTTCAATGTGGTAACAAATATTGAAAGCTATCAATCAGGTCAGATTTGCATTTTCAGTAGATCACTCTGGCTTTCTGAAGATGAGTTCTATGGCAATAATTCTCAGTCTTGGCTGCACATTGGAATCACTTGGGAAACTTTTACCTAGCTCATTTATTTAACTTAGCCCATCAATGCAGAACTTGGCGTGTAAAAGCCAGGTCTCAGATATTTTTATTTTATTTTGTACAGTTTGTATGTATGTATGTATGTATGTATGTATGTATGTATGTATTTGTTTATTTATTTATTTGATACGGGGTCTCACTACACAGTTCAGACTCTATTGATCCTCCTGCCTCACCTTCCCCAGTGCTAAGATTGCAGGAATGTGCCACCACACCTATTTTTAGGGCCAGCATAATGTGTCTGGGGTTGCAGTACTGGGGATGGAACTCGGGTCCTTGCATTTGCCAGGGAGATGCTTAGACAGCTCAGCTATCTCCCCAGCCCTATTTTATTTGTCTTTTTGAAACAGGGTTTCACTATGCTGTTCAGGCTGGCCTTGAACTCACTTTATAGTCCAGGCTGGCACTGAACTCACAACAGTCCTCCTACCTCAACCTCCTGAGTGCTGGGATTGCAGGTATGGACCACCATGCCTGGCTCTCAAATCTTTTTGAAACTTATCTGATGATTGTAATGTCCACTCATGGTTGATGACCACTAATCTAAGGGTATATGCATGGAGCTGTGCTTCTTAAAATGATTCACAGTAACCTGGGTGGTTTATAAAAGTACAGTTATCAATGCCCATCTCCAGATTCTGATTCTATAAGTCTTCACCTTTGTAATAAGTTCCTAGGCACTGGTGATACTACTAGCCTGACAACTACATTTTGAGAAGCATTGCTAGAGGTAGAGATGCTGATGAGGAAGGCTTTTATAAATAATCTGGGCAGGAAGAGTTGAAAGCTTGAACTTCATCATGATCATGAGGGTGTAGAAGGTGGGACAAAGTTCAGAAAAATTTAGTTGAATAAAGTCAAAGGACTTTGTTTAGATAATATAGAGAAGAATGGGATAAGGGAGGTGTTAAAGGTACCTTCACAGTTTTGAATTTGGTGACTAGATGATGACTCAGTGATAGAAACATCACAAGACAAAACGAGTTTTGTGTGAGACGTTGTAGTTTTGGACTCTGGGTTCAGTGTACACGAGGACAAGTCAGTGGATATATATGGATATATTAGCTCTAAGTTGGGGAAGTTTGTAGATATGAGTAAAAGCCTGGGATCATTAGCACGTGGATGGTACATGACCATGGAGTGGCTGTAGGAGTTCATAAACATTTTGTCTTCCAAGTACACTGACATAGTGTACAACTCTTTCCTGAACAGTGACTCACTGTCCCCAGGGGATACACTGGTAGTGGGCAAATGTTCCTCTTGATATTTCTGGCATGCTCCCTCCTCCATTTGACAGTCTCTAATGTAGAGGGAAGAGTAAATGTGCCAAAGAAAGAACAGTGGGAACACCAGTCTTAAGGGGTTGGAGGTGAGGGCCCCAGGAAGGGCACTAAAGAGTAGTAGTTCAAAAGATATGAAGATAGTTATGAGAGAGTAATATCATTGAAGGCAAGGGAGTAATAAGCTTCAAGAAAGAATGAAAGTTATTTATTTATTTAGGTTTTTTGAGGCAGGAACTTAGTAGCTATCTAGTTCAGTTCAGACTAGCCTCAAATTTGCTGTGTAGCTCAAGCTGCCCTTAAACTCATGACAATCTCCCCGCCTCAGCCTCCTGAATGCTAGAACTACAGTCTTGTGCCACCATACCTGACACTGAATGCTTATTTAATGTCACTTGCTATAGACAAATTCAATATATTAAGGACAAGATGTATGTTGGATTTGATATTTTATAGGGGAAGTTTGTTAATTGGGTTTGTAAATGTTAGATTGTCATGCTCTAAAGATTATTTAACATATTCCTGCTAGCTTGAACCAATGATGGTGGTATGTGCAACAGTTATGCATGTGCTTCTTTACAAGTATATTTTATGTTGATAGTAAACATTAAGTACTTGCATTTGCTCATTAGTTCACTCGTTATTAAAAGTCTTTAAAACCACTTCTATTTTCTCATTATATATGATAGTATCATACATTATTTTTGGATTAATATTGGATTTCATTTTTAAGAGTACCAAAACACTTCTCTGAATGGACAATGCATCCATCTCTAACATAGCAAAGAATAGCTGTGGATGTCATCCTGTTAGGTTGTCTAAAATCCTTTAATGCCTTCTTATTGCCCTAAGGCTCTTTGTGACCATCTACCACTTCATTTCTACTACCTGAATTCTCCATTCTAGACTTACTGATTGATTTTCAGTCTTTGACTTTTTTTTGCCCCAAGTGTTTACCAGTGCCATAAATGTTGTTATATACCACCTGGAATGCCCTAAATAAATCTTTCACTTGGCCAGCTCCTAGTGTTTCTCTAGATCTCACTGCTTTTTCATAGAGGTTTTCTCTGACCATTGGCCAAGGTTGTGCATGCAATTTCTTATAATTCTACTGTTGTAGCATTTTTCATATTTTTAAAGCATGTCTTTATTGAAGATTAATTCATATATCAAATTAGCCCATTCAAAGTAGCTTTTAGTAGACTTAATATTTTAGTATACAACAAGATTTGTACAATTATTACTCATAATTTTAGAACATGAAATTGACCTCAAGCTCTTCTAGGTACAGTGTCTAGAGGCTTTTCACAATGCTCCAGCACCTGACATACTGTCATAGGCTTTCCTGCTACACTGCCTCTAATAGTACTAGACTGTCCTGAACCCCAGGGAACAGAATTGTTTACATCTATACCAAGAAGGTTGGGAAGGCCCAAAAATCTATATGTGGTATGTGCTCAGGCAGACTTCGAGGGGTTTGAGGTGTGCTGCCTAAAGTTCTTATGAAATCGTCTAAAATGAAGAAGCAAGTCATCAGGGCTTATGCGGGCTCCATATGTATCAAGTGTGTCCACAATAGGACCAAGTGTACTTTCCTTATTGAAGAGCAGAAAATCGTGGTGACAGTGTTGAAGGCACAAGCACAAAGTCAGAAGGCTACATAAAAGATGAGACTATTGGAGTAATAAAAGATGGAAAGGTTTTTTAAAAAAAATGATGACCTCAAAAAGAATCCTTTTGCCCTTTAGCTATCACCCTTTAGCACCCTATCCTGTTCTAAGAAACTACTAATGTACTTTCTGTATCTGTGGATTTGTCCATCGTAGATATTTCATGTAAGTAGAATCATACAATATATGAACTTTTTGGTTTATGTTTTGAGACATGGTCTTTCTATGTAGTTCAGACTGGCTTTAAACTCACTATGTAGCCTAGGCTGGGCTTCAAATTCAAAATGATCCTACTGCCCTGGCTTCTTAAGTGCTGGATTACAGGTGTGCACCACTATGCATGGCTGTGTGAACTTTTTGACTGAATTGCTTTATATATTTTTGCAGTACTGAAGATTGAACTCACGGTCTTTACACTGAGTTACATCCCCAGCTTTTTAAAATTTTTTGAGACAGTGTCTTCTTAAATCTCTTAAGTTACCTGGACTGAGTTGAACTTGCGATCCTTCTGCTTCAGCCTATTAGAGTGCTGTTTTAATTGCTATTGAGATCTGTCTAGTAGAGTTTAAATTCCATGAAAGAGCTGTAATGCATTTGTTTATCATTTTATGCACAACAAATTATTAAATGAACAAACCTATGTCACTTCATGATATATTTTGTAGTTTATGCTTTAATCTACAAAAATTCTCATTTTTTCCATACAACCATCTCAAGCAAAAATGTGTTTTCCAGTTTAATGTTTTAATGAAGTTGGTCCCTGTGTTGGAGATTTCTACAGATTCAGAAGGGTCACAGAACTGTTAGAGATCCTTACTGTTTTCTTTTTTTTTTTTTTTAATTTTATTTATTTGTTTGCTTGTTTCTTCATTTATTTTGTGGCTGACTCAACCTGCCCTGGTGGTGGGGGCTGGTGCAGCATGTGGTGCCGGGGATCGAACCGCAGTCCCTGCAGTTGCCTGAGCTTTCCTAAGCAGGCACTTTAGACCACTGAACCATCTTGCCGGCCCTTTACTATTTTCATGTGTACATTTTTAATTTTTTTTTTATTTTAAAGAGTAAAAATAGCAGAAACAAATATAGGAAAACAGTAACAAGCAAGAATACATATAGTACAGGATTTTCAAAACAAGAAAAATTTAACAATGGTTATATTGCATATATTCATCATCAAATATGTTTAGATTGATATAGATATGTAAGATTAGTCAAACAATTAAACATTAACACTTACAATAAACCTTAGTTTTTTTTAACTCTTCCAAATATATTTTGTATTTAAGTCACTCTTCTAAAAAAATATAATAATAATAAAATTTATAGGGGTTGGGGATGCAGAAAATGCAAGG